>ARYC01008889.1:0-17490 GCA_000711775.1 Oxytricha trifallax
TCGATGTTTAACACACTCACTCATCAGTTCTTATAATAAAACTTAAAATGGCTGTATCTTTGCGCGATTCGAAGATAAATTAATTCTGATTTTATATTCGTGTTCAGGGAGGTCTAAATGACCAGAATTGATATTTTAGGGAGTTTTTAAGAAATAAAAATTGCAAGTTGAGTTTTGCCGGGGAAAGGTTCGGCTCCTGGGCCAAATCTTAAAAATCAAAAATGGACAAATTGGACGCCCCTATAACTTTTGAAAATGACTATATATTTGGTGTTCCAGTGTCACACTCTTGATCAGGAGCCCAAATTTAGTGGATTTGCTTAATTCCAGGTCATCTCATAATTTTCCGTGACCCTCTCCCGCTGCCATGAAAACCCTAAAAATCGATGTTTAACACACTCACTCATCAGTTCTTATAATAAAACTTTAAAATGCCTATATCTTTGCGCGTTTTGAAGATAATTTAATTCTGATTTTATATTCGTGTTCAGCGAGGTCTAAATGACCAGAATTGATATTTCGGGAGTATTTAAGAAATAAAAATTGCAAGTTGAGTTTTGCCGGGGAAAGGTTCGGCTCCTGGGCCAAATTTTAAAAATCAAAAAATGGACAAATTGACCCCCCTATAACTTTTGAAAATGACTATATATCTGGTGTTCCGGTGTTACATTCTTGATCAGGAGCCCAAATTTAGTAGATTTGCTTAATTCCAGGTCAACTCAGGAATTTCCTTGACCCTCTCCCGCTGCCTTGAAAACCCTAAAAATCGATGTTTAACACACTCACTCATCAGTTCTTATAATAAAACTTAGAATGCCTGAATCTTTGCGCGATTTGAAGATAAATTAATTCTGATTTTATATTCGTGTTCAGGGAGGACTAAATGACCAGAATTGATATTATCGGGAGTTTTTAAGAAACAAAAATTACAAGTTGAGTTTTGCCGGGGAAAGGTTCAGCTCCTGGGCCAAATTTTAAAAATCAAAAAATGGACAAATTGACGGCCCTATAACTTTTGAAAATGACTATATATTTGGTGTTCCAGTGTCACACTCTTTATATGGGGCATATTTATGTTGAATTCTTATTGAGCTTTTTTTTTTATAGCCTTTGGATAGATTGTCGAACATGGTTGCATGATTTAATTTATCTAAATCACAGGATTTTAATTTAGTTGATATTTATTTCTTTTTGGATGTAAAAATTTAATTTTTTTTTTTCAAATCCATATTTTATAAAAATTTATTAAAATTATTTTAAAATCTTTTATTCCTTTAATTTTTATTAATACCCTTAAAACATTTTTATTTGTTTTATTTAGTTTTTGATTGATTATGGTAGACTATTAGTGCATACTTTATTAAGGATTTAATAGGGTATTTGTAGGTATTTATTGATTATATGCTATTAATTATAGTTAGAATATGCCAGGTTGGAGTCAGTTAATGAAAATGAGTTTATAAATTCACTTTTTCAGTTGCAATATAGTTGTAATAAAATTTGGTGATATCATAGACCATTTCTGAATTACACATCTATAGCAAGGCTTCTCCATAAATTTCCTACTTCTTTGAGGTCTTACTTTCTAAAAGCATTGAATTTAAAGCGATAGCAACTTAATTCTAATCTTAAAATACCTATTAAATTTTAGCAACATCATATCAATTATCTTATTAATGATAAAACTCTTAAATACTGTGCTCATTTCTCTCTGGCCTAAAGAGCTGTGATGTTTCATCGCCAATTTTCTGAACTTCATTTCTTTGCTTTTTCTATAGCTAACATTTATTAAAAGAATGTAATATCTTACAAGACAATCAATCGCATTAAGATAGTGATTGACTTTAATGTTCCATTTTATAAGACTAATTTAAATTATATATTCGATTAAATGCAGAGGTCTTAAGAGCATAATATAAAGTTCATACACGCTGATGAGGCAGTATTTACATTCAATACCTTTATATCAATGTCTTGGTACAAGAGGTATAGTAATACAGATGTTTATGACTAAAAGGTTAAGGTGTAAACTCATGCTATTATTAGTGGAATAAGTGAAGTTAGTGGCCTCGAGACTTATGTTATTCACCCTCGTTCTATAAAGACTGAATAATTTATTAAGTTCTTACATTAACTCAGAGACAAATACATTGAATAAGAGATTATTCTGTTCGTTGATAACTTGTCAGTTCAAAAACTAAAGAGTCAAGAAAGGAACATGAAAGGCCAAAAATAACTCCTTTATTTAATGTTTCTTACAGCCCTTAGTTCAATTAAATTGAATTATATTGGGGGTTATTATAAGCCCACTACAAGAAACTTCTACTCTATCACCTGATGCACGACTTGAAGATAGATACAGTCAATTTAAAATAATGCTGCTCAAAGAGTTAGCAATGATAAAGCTAATATATTCGCAAGAGAAGGGAGATTTTGTATAAATAAATTTTAGATTTAGACGAATGAAAAAGTTTACATATTAAATTTGTCAGTAAATGGATTTGCCTTCTCTTTCTTTTCTTCAAAAGCCAGACGAGATGAACTTAGATGCAGAAGCTGGCACTAAGAGAAAAAACAAAGCTCAAGCAAGCCTTAATAAATCTTTGTAGAGTCTCTTACTCAATTCATGCTTACTTGAGACTTTCTCTCTCACTGTTTAATTTGCTGCGCTCTTTCATCAAGTGAATAGTAGTGTCAGGTTTTTAATATAATTAGACGACTAAGCTTACTAGAGATTAACGGATATTTCTGCAGTTCCTGTAGCCAAGTCTCGCTGATTTTTATTCCTTGCTTCTCTTTTTCTTCAGGAGAGATGCTGTAGTGTTTCTTATGAGCTTCATATTAATGTACTCAGGTTTAAGAGTTGCAAGAATACCGAAGAAAAATTTCTCTCTGGAAACTTATAAGAGAGTTGCAGCTTTGATGGAGGGTAGAGAGCAACATCTGGATTACTCATAGCATCATCATAGAGAATTTTTACTGATTTTTCAGGGTAGTTAGGTATTTCTATCATCTTAATTTCATTAGTCTTAGATGATTTTTATCTTCGCTTAGCAAAGATATTAAAAAACGAGATTTTAGTTCCTTTCTGGGTTGGTAAGAACAATCCAACTATCATGAATGTATTAATCTTAGTTAAGACTTACATTGCTATACAAAATATATATTGAGGTCCTCTTTACATCGAAATTTCCCTATTAAATCTTGAGATTAAATTTTCTTAATTGAATCATTCTTAGACTCCATCTTACTTCCTCTTTCTAGAAATGTTATTGAAATTTAAAATTATGGATATCTATTCTAAGTTAATTAAATTTTTACTACTAAATAGGGAGGACCAACAGGAGGTCAGCCTTGAAAAGATATGCGGAGATTTTTAAAAACTTTCTCCAAGTTTCACAGATTGATTTCCATTTATATCAATCTATCTCCATTAAATTGCTCCTAATAATGTTTAATTATTATAGGAGGTCCTCCAAATTAAGTTCAAACTTTATTAGGAGTTAAATTTTAAGGTTAAAACTTTATTATGAGCATATTAAATTTAAAAATGTTTAATAACTTTTCCACCAAATTAATTTCAAACTTGATTTGGAGGACTTTCCAAAGAAACAAAATTTCATTAGGAGTATTTTAATTTACTAAAATGTTTAAAATTCTCAAAAAAAATGTCAATTTAAAGTTATTTTTGGTTATTTAATTTTCTTACTCAGCAAAGAATCTACCGGTGTGTGTCTTATACTCTAATATTATAGTTTATCAAGGTATATTTTATGATTATTATAATAAAAAATATCAGCAAACTAAAATGAGCGCTTACCTTTTGTGAAGAGCGGCATTGCTTGGGTAAAGTCAATAAAAATTATCATTCCAGCAACTAATAAAAGTAGAGACCAGAGACGCTTATACTCAGTGGGAGCCTACTTATGACAACTTTGACCAGTCTAGCTTTGGGATTTAAATATAAGTTAAGAAGGAGATCATTATAGAAGATGTGTAAATTGAGGATGAGGTTAAACAACCCTTCATAAAGCATTAATAAATACCAGCCAAAGTTGACTATTATTGCAAAGAATTCAATAAAATTTTCCCTTACCAAGTAAACTTATAATAGACACTTTAGAGATGTACACAAAGAGATGCCAAGGTTATATCTCAAGCATTAAAAGAAAGATGGGAAGTATGTCTGTGAGTTCTGTGAGAAACCATATTCTCATACAAGAGACCTCAAAGTGCACTTAAAGAAAAAGCACAATTAAAGTTTTGTCTTTATTCATAAACCTACAGGGAATAGATTCCTCTAAATGAGAAGATCAAGAAACCCAATGGAGTCTCTTAGAGTTGAAGTGTAAAAGTAAGTAAAAATAAAGAAAGCAGTCAAAAACATTCCAGTCTCTGATATCAATAAAATCAAGGTTAAAATAGAGGCATGAATATTCCCATATTAAAAATTATTGATTTAGATTCTTGCCTGGAAAGCTATCTCACTCAAGAGGATAAAGTAGAGAAGAGAGTCATTACTGATGAACTAATATGCTTACAAGATATATCCTTTCAATTACTTCCTAGCTGATGACAAGTTCCAAATGGCATTTGCTAATGAGTATTATGCTCTTTAAAAGGCAAAGTTCAATGAGCGCAGACATATCATCTAACTTGATGCTATTATACTTTGTAAAGATCATGTAGCCTTCAGGCTTCCATTACTTGAATTGACTCACAGAGAATTCTTATCTTACAATAGATGTCAGAGATAAATTAGGTAGATAGTATAGCAGATTGTTGAGGGGATTGAAGAGCTTGGTTATGTTCAAAGGGACTTAAAGCTAGAGAAAATCATGATGAACTTTCAGCCTCTTAGAGTTTATATTATTGACTTCAACAGAGCTCAAAGAGTGCAAGCCTCTGCATTAGGAAATACATACGCACTCTTGGATATTTCCCAGAGAGAGGATTGGAGAGATGGAGACACTTAATGGGATATCTGGGCTCTAGCAGTAATAATGATAGAGAGCGACATGCCAAGAAACCATTACTTTAGCTGCAGGGGTGAGAGAGATTCTAAGAAGAGAATCAAATATTATCTCGATAAAAATAAAATAAAGGAGTCTCAGAGAACTTGCATTCTCAAATATAATCAAGCCAAGCTAAGAGAATCAATAAACTATAGAAACAATCAAACATCAACTTAGAAAGGTAAAATTCAGAGAACTTGTCTGATGACTCTAAGCTTATGTTTGTCTTAAATATTTTAATTACTCGCTTGTTATACTCACTTGAATTACTAATATTTAAAGATTAAACCCCTACATATAAACCCTAATAAAATATGCACTAATAGTCTACTTATATCAATGAAAACTCAATCAAACTACTGAAGGGGTTTTGGGGTTTTTAATGGCCAATAATATAGTTAATTATAACTATAGGTTTAACTAACTTCAAGATTTCAAATTAATTTGCTTCAATATTGCATCATTTTAGTCCAAGTAGAACATCACAAAGTATTCAAAAAATAGGTAACTTTTACTTGATAAATAAATATAGCTATTATAAATTATGCATCTATTTAGAAACTTGAAAAATAGATATGTACAATAAGTATCAATAAATTGATGACTTGTAAAAAAAATTCTAAATATTTGAACATTAACTTGCATTTTAATATAATAAATAATACTATTTTAATTTGCTTTGGTTAAATAGATTTTATATTATAAATTTGTAATTTATTCATAAAAATTAATAAAGCATAATAAATAAGTCTTAATAGATTTTGTTAATAATTCTTAGCATATTCAATACGATTTTTCTTAAATTAATAAGTTTTATTATCATTATATTAACGCTTATTTTTAAAACATTTTCTTTAAATTTATTGAAAAATATAATAAAGTAAGTTGATTAAATTTTAAGTTAAAAAATAAGAAAGAACTTTTTTTAAAAAAATCAATAAGTTATTGCTTAAATTTCTAATGATAATTTTAAGTGAGTACAATTAAAATAGGGAGACAGTTAAAAATTAATGAAAAAGAAATCAAATATAATAATGTATAAACCAACCAATATACATGAGTTAAAATCAAACAGTCTCTAATTTGAATTAAGTTTAACGACAACTTATTTAACTTTAATTTATTAAACAAATATGGAATTATTTAATTTTTTTTTCTCAACTTTGTCATTTCAATTCTATTTAGGGCATCTCTCTACATTTTTATCGTTTATCTTTTATTGCAACTTTTTCTTAAGCACTTTTTGTCAAAAAAAAATAATATATCTTCCCGAAATCTTCCTAAAAATAATTTTTAATTTTTTTATAGTAGTTGTGACAGCTGTAGCAACAATAATAACAGCAATAATAGCAATATAATTAAAATATGCAATAATTATTGAGTTGGGAAAATTCCTGAGAATTTAATTTATTAAATTTCTCAGTTTTTATAGATTATGAAGAAGATTATGTAAAATGTTATGATAACCAAATATAATATAGTCTGGGATTCGAAAATTTTTGAAATTCTCTGGAATTTTCCCAACTCAATAATTATTGCATATTTTAATTATATTGCTATTATTGCTGTTATTATTGTTGCTATTGCTGTCACAACTACTATAAAAAAATTAAAAATTATTTTTAGGAAGATTTCGGGAAGATATATTATTTTTTTTTGACAAAAAGTGCTTAAGAAAAAGTTGCAATAAAAGATAAACGATAAAAATGTAGAGAGATGCCCTAAATAGAATTGAAATGACAAAGTTGAGAAAAAAAAATTAAATAATTCCATATTTGTTTAATAAATTAAAGTTAAATAAGTTGTCGTTAAACTTAATTCAAATTAGAGACTGTTTGATTTTAACTCATTTATATTGGTTGGTTTATACATTATTATATTTGATTTCTTTTTCATTAATTTTTAACTGTCTCCCTATTTTAATTGTACTCACTTAAAATTATCATTAGAAATTTAAGGAATAACTTATTGATTTTTTTTAAAAAAATAAACAAACTTTTTAACTCATTAAAAATATCTAAGACAATCGAGAAAAGCTAGACAAAATTCATTGATTGTCTTCCAATTTAGTAATTAAATAAATTTTTTATATAATAATTTTTAAAATTATATAAACGATCAAAATCTATCACCTCTACAATTACAATTGCCTGAATATTTTAAATTTATAGCAAATCTCTATTTTTGATTCTTTCTATTTTATCTCTGTTATCATTGGCCATTTCTTAGATTTTTTAATTTGCTACTAAGCAGTCCATTTTCACATAATCTAGCAAGATCAAGACCTAATGAAACTCGTATTGATTTAGTCGCCTTTTGCTAGATTTCTTTTAGTTATAGTTCAAAACAACTATTGTGTCTCTAGTTAGATTAATGACCACTACTTAATGCTAAAAATATTTTTCTCTTGTTTGAATTACTTTTCAAACATAACCTGTGTTAAATTTTCATCAAGATAGCGAGAGAATTCTTCGTTTATTTTAGCGTAAAATTGAAGAGATTTTTATTTTGATATAATTAAATAATCAACCATTTATTCTCATTATATTTAAATTTAATATTTTAATTAAATTATATAGCATCTATTTCAAGATAAGTATCAAATAAATATAATTAATATCTCAAACATTAAATCTCTAATATTAATAAAAATAAGTTTGTATAAAAATCAAAGTTCATGCTTGTTATTTTAAGTTTAAATATAAAATATACAAATCATATTGAGATTACTGATTATTTTTAATATCTTAAATAGTATATAAATAAATTATTATTACTTTCAAATCTTGATTTAGATTAAAAAAAAACTTTGAATTTTATAAATACTTATTTTTATTAATATTAGTGATTTAATGTTTGAGATATTAATAATATTTATTTGGCGCTAATCTTGAAATAGATGATATATAATTTGATTAAAATATTAAATTTTTAAATAATGAAAACAAATGGTTGATTAAATACGATAATTTTTGAATATAAGGGATTGTTTTAAATAATTAGATAAAAAGATTAATAATTAAAAAATATGTCTGATAAAAGTCCTCTGTGCCATTAATTTAATATCAAAGTAACAAAAATGATATTTAGCATTTTAATTTTACAGGGGTTGCAGCTGGTAAGACAGGAGACTTCAACGAACAGGGAATTCATTAGGTCAAACAGAGAGGGCACAGAGAGGCTGAAAAATCTAAACATAATACATAATTGACGAGAACAAAGAAGATGAAACTGTTTTTTCATATATACATTTTCAAAATTAGTAATCATATTAGTAATTTCAGTTATTTAATTTAAAATTTAAATTCAATTTATTCAAAATATTTCATGATTATTTAAATATATTTTTAAAAAATCTTTTCAATTTTTACGATCCATCTTTATCCAACAAAAGAACTACTCATAAATTATTAAATATCATTTTCATTATTAATCAATTGAATAGAGGCACCAATTATAGCCTTTCATTTTTAATTATTGAAATTTTATTCATAGAAGGTTCACTTCTTATATTCAAAAAAATTCAACAGATATCAAAATTATCTAACTTCTACTTACTGTAGAGAACTTTCAATAGTTTAACTTAAACTTTCCCTATCAAATGAGCAGTTTATTGCATAGTTTTATAATAGATCCAATAAGTGAAGGAGTGTTCATAATCAGATTTAACAATTTAATATATAACCAGGTTTTGCTGTCATTCAAGATCTTTATATCCTGCATTAGCTTGTATAGATTATCAATTTTTACTAATAATTGCTTAACTATAAGTGTGCTATCGTTGAAATGCAAGATTAATTACTTCAGTTAGCTGCAACTGATATAATAGCTCTGTTTTATTTTACAAATTATCATTCTCATATTTAACTTGTTGAAATTAAGAAGTTACTTAAACTATCCGTATTTACACTAATCTAAATACAAATTATGTCAAATTTATTGCAGTTCGGATCAAATAAATTAATTATTTATTAGAAGTCCAAATTTTATTATTTTTTATGTAGTTAATCAATGAAAAATTAGCTTAAATATTAAATAATAAATAAAATAAAACAAGCTAAGGGACGCGCTAATTTATAATATATTATTGCTATTCTAATAATGATAAATTGACTTTTATATCTTATGGAAAAAATAATTATATTTTTAAAAATAACAATAGTAAGTAACTATAGGTAAATTAAAATTCTAGAAATCAAAACTAAACTTTTAGACTTTAATAATATATAATGCATTTAATTATTATTGAGCGCCATCTCTTAGTCAGTCTTGCGATTCTTGTTGATGAGTATACCACTGTTTCCGCCAAAAACAAGCCTCTTTAGGACCAACCTAACAGAGTCGGTATTCTTCATGAAGGGCTTTACCCTAGCTTTTAGTTCAACATTCTCAGGTTTTGTTTATCATGTAGACATCATTTGCACCATCTCCAGTTGCTAAAATTCTTACTTTTTTTATTTTTTACCTTCACTTCCTCTTAATTTTTTTGTTTTAGTAGAAGGTCCTCCCTTCGGTACCTTTAATTCCCATAGCAAAACCAACATCAGCTTTCTTAAGATTAGAGTTTTTGAAGACTATAACTTTGGAACCTCGCTTAGAGTTTCCATTCGTTGCTAAGCCTTCCCCTGGGTGCATGTCCCTCGCCTTCTCCAACTTTTGCAATAACACTCATTTCAAACAGTGGTTGCTAATAGCCATTTTGCCGTTTGAATGCTTTCTTCACATCTTTCCCCACTCAATAATAACTAATTGTATTAAAAAAAGAAAACTATACTAAAAAATTATTTTATTATTATCATCTTAATAAACATAAATCATATTAAAAATAGTCATGATCATACAATAATATCCCTAGTTTTCTTTTTCAGAAACACTTTGAGAATCACTAATAATTTAACTTCTCAACCAATCGAATTTGAGAACTATAAGATTAAATTTACATTATCACAACTGCTTCACTAATGAATGCATTTTAACTATATAATTCTATATGTTAACTTTTGAAATTTATTAAATTATTCATAAATAACAATAAGCCAAGAATAAACCTATAATGAGTATAAATCACAATAGTGAAATAAATAAATTTTATTATAGCAAATAATTGATAAACTATAATCTACTAACCATGATATGTTGCTCCTAAATAAAACTAAAATTTGAAAACAAATTAATCTAAATAGGTAAAATCCTCAAATTAATCGAAATAACAATTATAATATTGCTTTACATGTGTAGAATTGTTCATGTAATATAATATGTATAAATCAAAAATAATTTACAAAAAATTATATCCTAAAAAAATTAAATCAATATGAATGTCTCTTTTTATTGAAGATAACTCTGAATAATATCTTAAATTTAAATAAATAATTAAAGATAAATCTAAAATTAAAATACTTAATACATAATTAATGTATTAGTAAGTATAAGTTATCAAAATGTAGAAAATGGTAATTTGTAAACTGCATATATGCATTAAAAGTTACTAGTAGAGTAAGAAACAAAAACAAAATTATTAAAATGATAAAAATGTTTATAATCATGAAAATGGGGACATTAAAATTTAGGACTTTGATAAATAGAATATAAATGCTGCTCTAAATATCATAATAGAATCCGAGAATATTATAATAGATTAATAAATCATTAGATAAAATAGTATCAGTGAGTCTAAAAAATCAAAGAGTTTTAAATCAGCAAACATCAAGAGTGTATAATCTTTTCATAAAATCAGACGAACCTGAAATTTTATCTATTCAATTTTTGAGCAAATGAGATAAAATAAATTCATACAAAAATTGTAACAAAAGCTGGCATTCTTATACATAACTTAGAGTTATAAAGTTTACGGAGAAGATATAATGAATAAAATGTGACAGATTAAAGTTTATGAACTATCGAATGTAAAATATAATAAATACTGTCATTATACAACATTGATTGGAAATATATTGAAATCATTTCATATTTAGGACGAATTTATAGAAATATAAAAGAGAGAAAATGAAATTAATTAGTTAAATAATTATTACTTATTACTCCACAGAAAAAATTGAATGCTAAAATATTTATATTAAGAATATGATTAAGTAAAAATTGGAAAATAATAATTTATTGAAAACTATAATAATCTATAAATAATAATAGAAATCATTACCCAAATCAATTATTTATATAAACTAATTTAACAAATAGACTTGGAAAGTCGTAAAGATAGCCAAATAAATATCTAAATAATAATATAGGGGTGGTGGAGGAAGGTGCGAAGCTTTTGGAAATATTAAAGAAACTCAGCATTTTTTTTTGAAAAAAAATAAATTTGATTAATTAAGAAATTAAGAATTAAAAAAATATTTTTATTTTTATATAAAACAATATTCATAATTGAGGAAATAAGTAACAATTAAGTATTAAATTAATTAAATCTGGTTTTAAAGTGTGCTAACTATAATAATTTTCAACATCTCTTTAATGTAATTAACAAATAAATTCAAAATAATTAAATATTTTCCTATTTAAATTAATAAAACTTATAATAATTTGGAGTTCACATGATTTCAAAAATTATAAGTAATATATAATTTTATAAATTCTATATTTCATATTTGATTTAAATTATTAAAATTAAAAGAATTGATTACTATAATTATATTTAAAAAAATGATTCTTACAATATAGTAATTTAAGGAGTGTTATTGTATCTCAAATACATCCAAGCAAGATTAACGGCCAGAAAGAAGATAATTTGTGGTAATAACAAATAAGCAAGATAATTAGTAAAATAAAGACGAGCTAATTATTCTTGATAAATTTTGTGGATAATATAAGGTAGTAACAATTATATGAATAACAATATAAATACTTTTTAGTAGAAATGAAAATGAAAATTATCGCACAGCATTGCCATTTTATCAGTATCTTTTTAATGAATTTCTGGCTTAGTGTTCCATGATAATATCTCTCATTGTTTATTTGTGAAGTCTCTACTCACTATATTCTGTACACTGTCCTATTGTTTAAAGATTATCAAATTATAAGATTTCTAAAAGGAAATTATATATCATTTGAACAAGTTTTATACATTAATTAAAATCAATGAATATGCAGAGAAACTATGGATCTATTATAATATCATGAACCGATTTTTGATAGAATTTAGTTTCGGCGACTTAAAAGAAGAGGAAAAATTATTATAAAAATAAATTAAGAATTCAAAACAACAACTAAAGTAGAGTAAGAAGTAATTACTTTGAGTAATAAGCTCAAGCAAAAATACTAATATAATATAAGTAGAATAAAATAATAAGATGCGTGATCATAAGAGATCAAGAGCTTCTGCTAAGTTACTAGAACATCAAAGATAAGTCGCATAATTTAAATCACTCATATTTAAGTTAAATTGAGTTGTCAGTAACTAAAAACATATTTTTGAAAAAAAAATAGGAGTGAAGAAAGAATTAAAAGCTTGAGAAGAATCTAAAAGTATAAGAGAAAAAGTAATATCTTATTTAATAGGAGTTAGAATATGGATAAAGCTGCTTTCATACATAATTAAGTGTCAATAGTAATTGTTTTAAATATAAAGTTAAAACAATTATATAATAAATTTTAAATATTAAGACTAAATGACTTAATAAACATACTGCAATACTGATAAGTAGATATAAGAAATAACAAAAGGAAAAGAAAGAGAGATTGAATTTTTATCTTTGAAAAAAGCCAAAATGTTGTGGTAATTATTAAAGTAAGGAAAGTAAAATCTTTATTTTATTTATAAATCAAATTCAAACAATTAAGATTATTTTCAAATGGATGATAAAACAAGATATGTTTTGTTTTAGTGTTATTATTTCTTTAATCGGGACGCATGATTAACGGAAACAAGATTGATTCTACCACATTTAATTTTTAGCATTTATATTTGATCAAATTTTTCAACATTCAATATACGTTAATTATAAATAGAGTAAATTTATTCAAATATTTTAATTTTTGTTTAAAAAAATGTAAAAAATATGAGAAATGAAAAATGCAAATTTAAAAGGTGGATAAACAAAGAATGGGATTTGAATTAAATTGTTATTGAATAGCCAATATATATATATATATATATTATTGTCACTTTATTATATGTTTTAGAAAATTTGTTATGTTATTCATAAGTTTCTATGTCACTATTTTCCCTTTCGATAAACCAGTCAGTAATGATTTAGACGAGCTTTCCAATATGAAGTCCTCTTTCTGATTCAGTTGATGATCTCAAGTAGTCATAAACTTCATTTGGGATTTGCTTAATCACACCTCCAACGATTCTGGCAATGAAAGTTGAGGAACCCTCTCCAATAGCCTTGGTGAATTTATTAAAAACCTTATCAGCGTTGCAGGTGGCAGTGATTTGAGCAACAGTATCAATGGCATCTTTGTTAATGAGGTGAACTTCAAGGAACTATTATAGATCATACATCTTGAACCTCATGAATTCTTAGCATTTTAACAGGAAACCTTATAACTTCCAGGAAAGTATGAATACACTAACCGGAAATTATTAAGGCAACTTCGCTTCAACTAAGTGGGATTCATGGGATGCAAGAATGGAAATCATTGCAGTGGTGATCACCGATGCAGTCGTTGTATGATTGACATCTGTCAGCTTGAACCTTGGGTGGACTGTATCTCTATTGATACAGAAACCAAATTCCTTGCATTCGGTGTGCTCATCAAACACTCCACTTGGGTTCTTTTTATATCAGGTCTTCACAGCACTAAATGGTTGCTCGTACTTGTGACCTCAGAAGGGATGCTTGATGTTGAAATCAGCAGTGGCAAAGGCAATTACTCAAGTGAGAGAATAATCTTCTAAATTTAATAAAGGTTTTTAATCAATAACTAATTATAATTTTAGAGAGATAATTTTCATAAATTCATACATAATATTAAAAAATAACTTAATTTATTTACTTTCATCCAATTTTACATTCTTTTATTTGCATTTCTTTGATGAATAAAAATATTGTTAGAAAAGAAAAATATAAAGATCTAGTCTCATAATTGTTTTCAATAATTATATTAAGCGGTATTAATGATGCTTCAATTTTCAATGAATCATCAACCTGCAGATAATAAATTTATTAAACCATTCTTACTTAGATCAAAATTATCTTCCATTTTAATTATACGAAGACATTTTCAACAGTAATCACTTCTTTTACTTAAAAAATACATGTCTAATGAAAAACCTCTGATTAATAAAAATATTTACGCAATTCAATTGTTTCATCTATCTTTAAATTTTACTATTTCTTATTAATTCTCTTTCTTACCGCTAGCTCTTATTTTTGAACAATAGATACTAGACCGTAAATGGCTTAAAAATGGATGAAATATTAATTTTTTAGAAAGCGGATTTAAACTTCTTTTTAATAAATATTTATTTTAATTCAAAAATGAATTAAGAAAGTATTTTATTGTACTTAATAAAGTTCAAGTTCTTATAACACATTCTATAAATGCAGCTTATTTAGTTTGGTAAATATATATATATTTTAGGCTTTTTTTTTCCTCATTACTAAAATGAATAGTATCTCAAATAGAATTTCTGATTGTTATGATATTCACAATATCTGTATGGTTAATTTAATTAATTTATTCTAACATAATATAAAATTTACTATACTAATGATTGCAACAATTTTTTTGAAAATTAAACTTTTAAAATTAGAAAAATTATATTATTAAAATTTGAATTAAAATAGATGAGTATATATTATTCAACTAATTACCATAATTTATTTTTAATTAATATATTTCTGAGATATTAAACGAAAGCAAAATTCTAATCTTTATAAAATTTTTAATTACTTTAATTACATAATGAATATTAAATTAAAAACAAATCTTTCAATAATATTATTATTTTTAAATTGCTTCAAATTTAAAAATACTGCTAAAAAATTTGAGCAAATAAAAAATCTCGGATTATTTCTATGTTTAAAAATGTTCATTCTATTTTCAATAATTAATATTATCATTCCATTGCTGATGGTTGCCTTTTTATTAATTTATATAACTGCAAGAAACGATTGATTCAAAAAGAGCGCGGCCTATTGATGATTTTGGTACAATCTTTTTTAAAGTAAAAGCATATGACTAGGAAGAATTATTCAGACAAAAGAACTAATTTATTTGTAAATAATTACAACATACCAACCATCAAATACGCAAAATAATAAAAAGATTTCCATTTCTTTAATAATGTATTAAATATAAGATTTATTTTCCATTCTTGCAAAATTCTTATTGCCATATTTATAACAATCTATTATGATAGATAAATTAGGAGTATTCTATTTCTACAATATTTGTTAAATGTTAATGATGTAAACATATTGCAACAAAAATATTAAAAAAAACTGTTTTTAATGCTGCTTAAACATACGCTAAAACAATCTCTGAGAATATATTCTTGCTTTTTTGTAAGTCTTACAATCCTTGTTGAGAGTTAAAGTGATTGGATTATTATTTTAAGAAATAATTGCGAAACTTTATTCAATTTAGGACTTCTTCAGATGTCCCTACTGGTCTATTTTTAATGTTTTTTAACATTAAACAGATCATTATTTTACCAAAGCAAAATATTTTGTCTCACATTTAAATTTTGATAAATTCACAAAATAATAATGAAAGTAGAAATATTTTAAGTAAAAAAGCCATTAATCCAATCTTCAAGCTCAAATGAGTTTAGAAGCCTTCGTTAAAGCAACATTATTGGAGAGGGAAAACTAAATGCTTTGATTACTTTTCCTGTCTTAAATTGTCCAAATACCTAAGATGCTTTTTCTATTATAAATGTGGAAAATAAAATACTTTGTCATCAAGAACTTCGTTTGCAATACTGGGATTTCAATTTCACGGAATTAATTTTTTTATCATCATCCATTCAATAAGAATAATTTGAAATACATAGAAAATATTCTGATGACAAATAATAATTATAATAATAATAATAATAATAATAGTGAGGAAAAAAACTATCACTGATCTCATTCGTGGTAGGGATAATATGAATGAAGTAATTTTCAAGTGAAAGATATAAATATTAGTACCAACATAGAATTCTGAAATGTTAATTTTAGAGGAGTTAAGAATTGGAATACTTATGTTTAAAATTTTACTATACAAAAAATAATTGTGAATGATAATTAGAAAAATAAAATTATAATCATAAAATGAAAGAGATCATACACTTAGCGTATAAAACCCTTATGCTTCATTAAACATGAATAAATCAAAATATTTAAAATATTGCTTTTTCATACTTAATATTTAATGAAGGAAACATCTAAGGACTCTAACAGTCTATTGATGGAAAAATTAAAATTCACTAGTTTACTATAATAAGTCAATTTGAATAAATGAATATTGTAATATTTAATAACCTTTATTAACTTTTTATGTTTGTTTTAAATGTATAAGTATTATTATGGCAGTTAATTATTATGTAGATATTTTTGCTATAGTAATTCTTTAAATATATATATAATGATAAAAGCTTATTACAAGTTATTAAATGGTTATATTTATTGTATGATCGGTTAATTATTATTATTTAATGCTGTACAGAAATTATTACTGGGGATTAAACCAACCAGATATTGCTAAAATAGATAAAAATAGGAAATTGTATAAATTAATCAAAACTTAATTATATTATTTTAATTTTAACCAAATTTACTTTTCGTTTGTATTCGACACTTAAGCTGAACGTTGCTTATTTGATCAAACTTCATCCATTTAAGCTGATTTTTAAGCAGGATTATCAAATTTTTCAACTGATTTACTAGTTTAATTCCCAATAGTAATTTTCACTGTCCAACTTTTTAAAATGATTGGCAATCATTGAAATCTTTGACCAAATTCTCGTGATTGAGAGTGGAATCATCATAAATGGTCAATATCTCGTTGCTTGATGAGTGTTGGGTGAAATTCAGGACCTTATCGTATTCTCCATGTTTTAAAACCCCCAGCACAGCAACTTTCAAGTCCTGCTCGACTGTTTGAGCACCAAATTCGGCAGCTTTACTGGAGGAGGAGACAAAATGACCATTTTAATGAGCGAAAATGAGAGAGGTTTTTGGATTTTCGGTTTGATTAGTTAAAATTAAAACTTAAAAGTGTGATATGTAATAAGGGGGCTTTTAATCAATAAATTTGACGATTCAACTGCAGTTTATGGTTAAATTGGTTGCTTCTATAGTCCCTGCACTCCAACTCATCGTCTTTCATATCAATCTCACACAAATCCATGCTTGATGCTGCTGCACCACTGCTTCACACTGAAAGCCCAGAGCTTGTTGACGTCTGTCTTGGTCATTGCCTTCAGAATCTGCGAAAGCCGCTTCACCAGGTGGATCCTATGAAAAGTTAGGCCAAAAATACTTACTTGCTGTCTGCTTGCTCCTAGCGGAGGTGCCTC
>ARYC01008890.1:0-10881 GCA_000711775.1 Oxytricha trifallax
GTCAATCGTGATTTAATTTTAAACGGGCTTTTTCCAAATTCAAATATAGAGATCAAAGAGCATAATAAGCACGAAGGATCCTCGATGAGTAAGCTTTTTATCTTGTCTTACTATCAGGTGTTTTGATCTTAGCGAGTGGGCGTGCAAACTTTTCTTTTTCAAAATATGTTTACTACAAGAAATTGCCAATGCACTTTATCAGAGAGGCACTTTGAAAGTTTTAATTAATATTCGTGATAATATTGCGCAATGTATTAATATAGAGATTTTTTTGTTTAGAAAGTATACTTTATTTAATATTTTAAAGATTCAAGTCAAGAGGCACGACAGATTCAAGTCAAGACTACGCCATTTAATATTTCATGGGGATACTTTAAGTAGCACACTATGAATTTCTTCATAGAATCCTAATTGTTCAATTTCTTAAATCTCATCTTAGCATATCAAGAATAATGTCATACTTTCAACGAGAGCATTTCAAGCCTTTGACTAAATTTCGCATAAAATGCATTACTAGAGCTTAATCAAGTTGAGATTCTCTACAATATTTATTCATTGCATTTATTTTTTTTGCCGACGAGATGCTGCTCAATTATCTCAAAATAGAAATTTGAAAATGTTTTGGAAAGTATAGAACGAAATTCCTTAAATCTTTAAAGTCTTTTTTCATACAATTTTTAATCCTACATAGTTATTAATATTGTGGCGAAATTAATAGATTAGGATTGAAAGTAAAATAATAAAAGATACAGGATCGTGCTGCCATTATTATTGGTCGTATTCTTCATAATGCTTTGCTAAGTATTAAAGGAAAGGTATATCTCTTAAATATACGAAAAATCTTTAAAAAATCCTTTATCGAAAGTTTAATTTTTTTAAGTTGAGGAGAGTGCTAAAAGTTCAAAGTATTAAATAAAACTAAATCATCTAGAATCAAGTGAGTGAAATTTACACTCTCGATACAATAATAGAATAGCTGTAGATCTATTTATGAAATTGGTTAAGTAATTTTGCTTATGGAAATTCAAGATTGATTTAAATTGGCTGTAACAAGCACATTCTTAATCTAAAAGAGAGTTAAATTTGAAGAGAAACTTAAATAAATGCAGTTACAAATAATTAAGGTTCTTTCAAAGAGGGATAAAGGAATTAAGAAAAGGTTTATTTCAGCTCTGCATGTTTCAATTGTATGAGCAGCTTTCTTAAGTGAAGGTCAATAGTGATTTAATTTTAAGCGGGCTTTTCCAAATCCAAATATAGAGATCAGAGAGCATAATAAGCACGAAGGATCCTCAATGAGTAAGCTTTTTATCTTGTCTTATTATCAGATGTTTTGATCTTAGCGAGTGGGCGTGCAAACCTTTCTTTTTCAAAATATGTTTACTACAAGAAATTGCCAATGCACTTTATCAGAGAGGCACTTTGAAAGCTTTTATTAATATTCGTGATAATATTGCGCAATGTATTAGTATAGAGATTTTTTTGTTTAGAAAGTATACTTTATTTAATACTTTAAAGATTCAAGTCAAGAGCACGACAGATTCAAGTCAAGACTACGCCATTTAATATTTTATGGGGATACTTTAAGTAGCACACTATGAATTTCTTCATAGATTCCTAATTGTTCAATTTCTTAAATCTCATCTTAGCATATCAAGAATAATGTCATACTTTCAACGAGGCATTTCAAGCATTTGACTAAGTTTCGCATAAAATGCATTTCTAGAGATTTATCAAGTTGGAATTCTCTACAATATTTATACTTTGCATTTCCTTTTTTGCCGACGAGATGCTGCTCAATTATGAGATTTGAAAATGTTTTGGAAAGTATAGAAAAGAAATTTCTTAAATCTTTAAAGTCTTTCTTCATACAACTTTTTATTTCTACATAGTTATTAATAATGTGGCGAAATTTAATAGATTAAGATTGAAAGCAAAACAAAAAAACATACAGGATCGTGCTGCCATTATTATTGGTCGTATTCTTCATAATGCTTTGCTAAGTATTAAAGGAAAGGTATATCTCTTAAATATACGAAAAATCTTTAAAAAATCCTTTATCGAAAGTTTAATTTTTTTAAGTTGAGGAGAGTGCATAAAGTTCAAAATATTAAATGAATCTAAATTATCTATTATCAAGTGAGAGAAATTTACACTCTTTTTTATACAATAGAATAGCCTTAAATCTATTTATGAAATTGGATAACTAATTTTGCCTATGGAAATTCAAGACTAATTTAAATTGGCTGTAACAAGCAAATTCTATAATCAAAAAGAGAGTTAAATTTGAAAAGAAACTTAAACCAATGCAGTTACAAATAATTTAGTTTCTTTCGAAGGGTGATAAAGGAATTAAGAAAAGGCTTATTTCAGCTCTGCATGTTCCAATTGTATGAGCAGCTTCTTAAGTGAAGTTCAATAGTGATTTAATTTTAAACGGGCTTTTTCCAAATTCAAATATAGAGATCAAAGAGCATAATAAGCACGAAGGATCCTCGATGAGTAAGCTTTTTATCTTGTCTTACTATCAGGTGTTTTGATCTTAGCGAGTGGGCGTGCAAACTTTTCTTTTTCAAAATATGTTTACTACAAGAAATTGCCAATGCACTTTATCAGAGAGGCACTTTGAAAGTTTTAATTAATATTCGTGATAATATTGCGCAATGTATTAATATAGAGATTTTTTTGTTTAGAAAGTATACTTTATTTAATATTTTAAAGATTCAAGTCAAGAGCAACGACAGATTCAAGTCAAGACTACGCCATTTAATATTTCATGGGGATACTTTAAGTAGCACACTATGAATTTCTTCATAGAATCCTAATTGTTCAATTTCTTAAATCTCATCTTAGCATATCAAGAATAATGTCATACTTTCAACGAGGCATTTCAAGCCTTTGACTAAATTTCGCATAAAATGCATTACTAGAGCTTAATCAAGTTGAGATTCTCTACAATATTTATTCATTGCATTTATTTTTTTTGCCGACGAGATGCTGCTCAATTATCTCAAAATAGAAATTTGAAAATGTTTTGGAAAGTATAGAACGAAATTCCTTAAATCTTTAAAGTCTTTCTTCATACAACTTTTAAATCCTACAGAGTTATTCATATTTTGGCGAAATTAATAGATTAGAATTGAAAATAAAACAATAAATCATACAGGATCGTGCTGTCATTATTATTGGTCGTATTCTTCATAATGCTTTGCTAAGTATTAAAGGAAAGGTATATCTCTTAAATATACGAAAAATCTTTAAAAGATCCTTTATCGAAAGTTTAATTTTTTTAAGTTGAGATCAGTACATACAAGTTCAAACTATTAAATGAAACTAAATCATCTGGAATCAAGTGAGAGAAATTTACACTCTTTATACAATAGAATAGCCTTAGATCTATTTATGAAATTGGTTAAGCAATTTTGCCTAGGGAAATTCAAGATTAATTTAAAGGGGCTGTAACAAGGAAATTCTTTAATCGAAAAGAGAGTTAAATATGAAAAGAAACTTAAATCAAAAATGCAGTTACGAATAATTTAATGTCTTTCGAAGAGTGATAAAGGAATTAAGATAAGGCTTATTTCTCCTCTGCATGTTTCAATTGTATGAGCAGCTTTCTTAAGTGAAGGTCAATAGTGATTTAATTTTAAACGGGCTTTTTCCAAATTCAAATATAGAGATCAAAGAGCATAATAAGCACGAAGGATCCTCGATGAGTAAGCTTTTTATCTTGTCTTACTATCAGGTGTTTTGATCTTAGCGAGTGGGCGTGCAAACTTTTCTTTTTCAAAATATGTTTACTACAAGAAATTGCCAATGCACTTTATCAGAGAGGCACTTTGAAAGTTTTAATTAATATTCGTGATAATATTGCGCAATGTATTAATATAGAGATTTTTTTGTTTAGAAAGTATACTTTATTTAATATTTTAAAGATTCAAGTCAAGAGCACGACAGATTCAAGTCAAGACTACACCATTTAATATTTTATGGGGATACTTTAAGTAGCACACTATGAATTTCTTCATAGAATCCTAATTGTTCAATTTCTTAAATCTCATCTTAGCATATCAAGAATAGTGTATCCCTAGGAAGGCTCGTACTTTTAACGAAGCATTTCAAGCCTTTGACTAAATTTCGCATAAAATGCATTGCTAGAGATTAATCAAGTTGAAATTCTCTACAATATTTATACTTTGCATTTTCTTTTTTGCCGACGAAATGATGCACGATTTTCACAAAATAGAGATTTGAAAATGTTTTGAAAAGTATAGAAAAGAAATTTCTTAAATCTTTAAAGTTTTTCTTCATACAACTTTTAAATCCTACAGAGTTATTCATATTTTGGCGAAATTAATAGATTAGAATTGAAAATAAAACAATAAATCATACAGGATCGTGCTGCCATTATTATTGGTCGTATTCTTCATAATGCTTTGCTAAGTATTAAAGGAAAGGTATATCTCTTAAATATACGAAAAATCTTTAAAAAATCCTTTATCGAAAGTTTAATTTTTTTAAGTTGAGGAGAGTGCATAAAGTTCAAAATATTAAATGAATCTAAATTATCTATTATCAAGTGAGAGAAATTTACACTCTTTACAATAGAATAGCCTTAAATCTATTTATGAAATTGGATAACTAATTTTGCCTATGGAAATTCAAGACTAATTTAAATTGGCTGTAACAAGCAAATTCTATAATCAAAAAGAGAGTTAAATTTGAAAAGAAACTTAAACCATGCAGTTACAAATAATTTAGTTTCTTTCAAAGGGTGATAAAGGAATTAAGAAAAGGCTTATTTCAGCTCTGCATGTTCCAATTGTATGAGCAGCTTCTAAAGTGAAGGTCAATAGTGATTTTAATTTTAAACGGGCTTTTTCCAAATTCAAATATAGAGATCAAAGAGCATAATAAGCACGAAGGATCCTCGATGAGTAAGCTTTTTATCTTGTCTTACTATCAGGTGTTTTGATCTTAGCGAGTGGGCGTGCAAACTTTTCTTTTTCAAAATATGTTTACTACAAGAAATTGCCAATGCACTTTATCAGAGAGGCACTTTGAAAGTTTTAATTAATATTCGTGATAATATTGCGCAATGTATTAATATAGAGATTTTTTTGTTTAGAAAGTATACTTTATTTAATATTTTAAAGATTCAAGTCAAGAGCACGACAGATTCAAGTCAAGACTACGCCATTTAATATTTTATGGGGATACTTTAAGTAGCACACTATGAATTTCTTCATAGATTCCTAATTGTTCAATTTCTTAAATCTCATCTTAGCATATCAAGAATAATGTCATACTTTCAACGAGGCATTTCAAGCATTTGACTAAGTTTCGCATAAAATGCATTTCTAGAGATTTATCAAGTTGGAATTCTCTACAATATTTATACTTTGCATTTCCTTTTTTGCCGACGAGATGCTGCTCAATTATGAGATTTGAAAATGTTTTGGAAAGTATAGAAAAGAAATTTCTTAAATCTTTAAAGTCTTTCTTCATACAACTTTTTATTTCTACATAGTTATTAATATTGTGGCGAAAAAATTAATAGATTAGGATTGAAAGTAAAACAAAAAAACATACAGGATCGTGTTGCCATTATAATTTGTCAGTTAACGTATCCTTCAAAATGCGTTGCTAAGTATAAAAGGAAAGGTGCATCTCTTAATATATGAAAAATCTTTGAAAGATCCTTTATGGAAAGTTTAATTATTTTTTAAAGTAGAGATCAGTGCATAAAAGCTCAAAATATTAAATGAATCTAAATTATCTATTATCAAGTGAGAGAAATTTACACTCTTTATACAATAGAATAGCCTTAAATCTATTTATGAAATTGGATAACTAATTTTGCCTATGGAAATTCAAGACTAATTTAAATTGGCTGTAACAAGCAAATTCTATAATCAAAAAGAGAGTTAAATTTGAAAAGAAACTTAAACCAATGCAGTTACAAATAATTTAGTTTCTTTCGAAGGGTGATAAAGGAATTAAGAAAAGGCTTATTTCAGCTCTGCATGTTCCAATTGTATGAGCAGCTTCTTAAGTGAAGTTCAATAGTGATTTAATTTTAAACGGGCTTTTTCCAAATTCAAATATAGAGATCAAAGAGCATAATAAGCACGAAGGATCCTCGATGAGTAAGCTTTTTATCTTGTCTTACTATCAGGTGTTTTGATCTTAGCGAGTGGGCGTGCAAACTTTTCTTTTTCAAAATATGTTTACTACAAGAAATTGCCAATGCACTTTATCAGAGAGGCACTTTGAAAGTTTTAATTAATATTCGTGATAATATTGCGCAATGTATTAATATAGAGATTTTTTTGTTTAGAAAGTATACTTTATTTAATATTTTAAAGATTCAAGTCAAGAGCACGACAGATTCAAGTCAAGACTACACCATTTAATATTTCATGGGGATACTTTAAGTAGCACACTATGAATTTCTTCATAGAATCCTAATTGTTCAATTTCTTAAATCTCATCTTAGCATATCAAGAATAAGGTCATACTTTCAACGAAGCATTTCAAGCCTTTGACTAAATTTCGCATAAAATGCATTACTAGAGATTAATCAAGTTGAAATTCTCTACAATATTTAAACATTGCATTTTTTTTTGCCGACGAGATGCTGCTCAATTATCTCAAAATAGAAATTTGAAAATGTTATGGAAAGTATAGAACGAAATTCCTCAAATCTTTAAAGTCTTTTTTCATACAATTTTTAATCCTACATAGTTATTAATATTGTGGCGAAATTAATAGATTAGGATTGAAAGTAAAACAATAAAACATACAGGATCGTGCTGCCATTATTTTGGTCGTATTCTTCATAATGCTTACTAAGTATAAAAGGAAAGGAATATCTCTTAAATATACGAAAAATCTTTAAAAAATCCTTTATCGAAAGTTTAATTTTTTGAAGTTGAGGACAGTGCATAAAGTTCATATTAAATGAATCTAAATTATCTATTATCAAGTGAGAGAAATTTACACTCTTTATACAATAGAATAGACTTAAATCTATTTATGAAATTGGATAACTAATTTTGCCTATGGAAATTCAAGACTAAATAAAATTGGCTGTAACAAGCAAATTCTATAAGAGAGTTAAATTTGAAAAGAAACTTAAACCAATGCAGTTACAAATAATTTAGTTTCTTTCGAAGAGTGATAAAGGAATTAAGAAAAGGCTTATTTCAGCTCTGCATGTTCCAATTGTATGAGCAGCTTCTTAAGTGAAGGTCAATAGTGATTTAATTTTAAACGGGCTTTTTCCAAATTCAAATATAGAGATCAAAGAGCATAATAAGCACGAAGGATCCTCGATGAGTAAGCTTTTTATCTTGTCTTACTATCAGGTGTTTTGATCTTAGCGAGTGGGCGTGCAAACTTTTCTTTTTCAAAATATGTTTACTACAAGAAATTGCCAATGCACTTTATCAGAGAGGCACTTTGAAAGTTTTAATTAATATTCGTGATAATATTGCGCAATGTATTAATATAGAGATTTTTTTGTTTAGAAAGTATACTTTATTTAATATTTTAAAGATTCAAGTCAAGAGCACGACAGATTCAAGTCAAGACTACGCCATTTAATATTTTATGGGGATACTTTAAGTAGCACACTATGAATTTCTTCATAGATTCCTAATTGTTCAATTTCTTAAATCTCATCTTAGCATATCAAGAATAATGTCATACTTTCAACGAGGCATTTCAAGCATTTGACTAAGTTTCGCATAAAATGCATTTCTAGAGATTTATCAAGTTGGAATTCTCTACAATATTTATACTTTGCATTTCCTTTTTTGCCGACGAGATGCTGCTCAATTATGAGATTTGAAAATGTTTTGGAAAGTATAGAAAAGAAATTTCTTAAATCTTTAAAGTCTTTCTTCATACAACTTTTAAATCCTACAGAGTTATTAATATTGTGGCGAAATTAATAGATTAGAATTGAAAATAAAACAAAAAAACATACAGGATCGTGCTGCCATTATAATTGGTCGTATCCTTCAAAATGCGTTGCTAAGTATAAAAGGAAAGGTACATCTCTTAATATACGAAAAATCTTTAAAAGATCCTTTATCGAAAGTTTAATTTTTTTAAGTAGAGATCAGTGCATAAAGCTCAAAATATTAAATGAATCTAAATTATCTATTATCAAGTGAGAGAAATTTACACTCTTTATACAATAGAATAGCCTTAAATCTATTTATGAAATTGGATAACTAATTTTGCCTATGGAAATTCAAGACTAATTTAAATTGGCTGTAACAAGCAAATTCTATAATCAAAAAGAGAGTTAAATTTGAAAAGAAACTTAAACAAATGCAGTTACAAATAATTAAGGTTCTTTCAAAGAGGGATAAAGGAATTAAGAAAAGGCTTATTTCAGCTCTGCATATTCCAATTGTACGAACACCTTCTTAAGTGAAGGTCAATAGTGATTTAATTTTAAACGGGCTTTTTCCAAATTCAAATATAGAGATCAAAGAGCATAATAAGCACGAAGGATCCTCGATGAGTAAGCTTTTTATCTTGTCTTACTATCAGGTGTTTTGATCTTAGCGAGTGGGCGTGCAAACTTTTCTTTTTCAAAATATGTTTACTACAAGAAATTGCCAATGCACTTTATCAGAGAGGCACTTTGAAAGTTTTAATTAATATTCGTGATAATATTGCGCAATGTATTAATATAGAGATTTTTTTGTTTAGAAAGTATACTTTATTTAATATTTTAAAGATTCAAGTCAAGAGCACGACAGATTCAAGTCAAGACTACGCCATTTAATATTTCATGGGGATACTTTAAGTAGCACACTATGAATTTCTTCATAGAATCCTAATTGTTCAATTTCTTAAATCTCATCTTAGCATATCAAGAATAATGTCATACTTTCAACGAGGCATTCAAGCATTTGACTAAGTTTCGCATAAAATGCATTTCTAGAGATTAATCAAGTTGAAATTGTCTACAATATTTATTCTTTGCATTTTTTTTTGCCGACGAGATGCTGCTCAATTATCTCAAGATAGAGATTTGAAAATGTTATGGAAAGTATAGACCGAAATTTCTCAAATCTTTAAAGTCTTTTTTCATATAATTTTTAAATCCTACATAGTTATTAATATTGTGGCGATATTAATAGATTAGGATTGAAAGTAAAACAATAAAACATACAGGATTGTGTTGCCATTATTTTTGTCGTATTCTTCATAATGCTTTGCCTAAGTATTAAAGGAAAGGTATATCTCTTAAATATAAGAAAAATCTTTAAAATATCCTTGATGGAAAGTTTAATATTTTAATGTTGAGATCAGTGCATAAAAGCTCAAAATATTAAATGAAACTAAATCATCTAGGATCAAGTGAGAGAAATTTACACTCTTTATACAAAAGAATAGCCTTAGATCTATTTACGAGACGGGCAAAGTAATTTTGCCTATGGAAATTCAAGATTAATTTATATGGGCTGTAACAAGCAAATTCTATAATCAAAAAGATATTAAAATTTGAAATGAAACTTAAATCTATGCAGTTACAAAATAATTTAGTTTCCTTTGAAGAGTGAGTGTTAAGGGAATTAAGAAAAGGCTTATTTCAGCTCTGCATGTTTCAATTGTATGAGCAGCTTCTAAAGTGAAGGTCAATAGTGATTTAATTTTAAACGGGCTTTTTCCAAATTCAAATATAGAGATCAAAGAGCATAATAAGCACGAAGGATCCTCGATGAGTAAGCTTTTTATCTTGTCTTACTATCAGGTGTTTTGATCTTAGCGAGTGGGCGTGCAAACTTTTCTTTTTCAAAATATGTTTACTACAAGAAATTGCCAATGCACTTTATCAGAGAGGCACTTTGAAAGTTTTAATTAATATTCGTGATAATATTGCGCAATGTATTAATATAGAGATTTTTTTGTTTAGAAAGTATACTTTATTTAATATTTTAAAGATTCAAGTCAAGAGCACGACAGATTCAAGTCAAGACTACGCCATTTAATATTTTATGGGGATACTTTAAGTAGCACACTATGAATTTCTTCATAGATTCCTAATTGTTCAATTTCTTAAATCTCATCTTAGCATATCAAGAATAATGTCATACTTTCAACGAGGCATTTCAAGCATTTGACTAAGTTTCGCATAAAATGCATTTCTAGAGATTTATCAAGTTGGAATTCTCTACAATATTTATACTTTGCATTTCCTTTTTTGCCGACGAGATGCTGCTCAATTATGAGATTTGAAAATGTTTTGGAAAGTATAGAAAAGAAATTTCTTAAATCTTTAAAGTCTTTCTTCATACAACTTTTTATTTCTACATAGTTATTAATAATGTGGCGAAATTAATAGATTAGGATTGAAAGTAAAATAATAAAAGATACAGGATCGTGCTGCCATTATTATTGGTCGTATTCTTCATAATGCTTTGCTAAGTATTAAAGGAAAGGTATATCTCTTAAATATACGAAAAATCTTTAAAAAATCCTTTATCGAAAGTTTAATTTTTTTAAGTTGAGGAGAGTGCATAAAGTTCAAAATATTAAATGAATCTAAATTATCTATTATCAAGTGAGAGAAATTTACACTCTTTATACAATAGAATAGACTTAGATCTATTTATGAAATTGGTTAAGTAATTTTGCCTACCTATGGAAATTCAGGATTAAATAGAATTGGCTGTAACAATCAAATTCTATAAGAGTGTTAAATTTGAAAAGAAACTTGAATCATTGCAGTTACAAATAATTTAGTTTCTTTCGAGGAGTGAAAAAGGAATTAAGAAAAGACTTATTTCAGATCTGCTTGCTTCAATTGTATGAGCAGCTTCTTAAGTGAAGGTCAATCGTGATTTAATTTTAACG
>ARYC01008891.1:0-18679 GCA_000711775.1 Oxytricha trifallax
TTAATGAGTTCGAAAGTTTATAATTCATATATTTTATGTAAAATTAAGAATTATTTATTAATTAAAAATTTTTGACAGGAAACTTTCCTCTCACCTCATTTTTAATAATATCAACCTGATATATGACGAAGTTTTAACAAAATTATTACTAATTACCACTTTAAGAGCATTTTTTTATACTTTTATTAATAGGAAATATCAATAAATAAACATACAACCCTTAAATGTACAATAATTTACTTCTTAAACTATACTTTATTGAATTTTTTAACTTAGATAGAAGTTAATCAATTTTATTTAATAATATAGCTAACTTTTATTTTTTATATTAAAGGCTTTAATTGAACTCAACGAAACAAATACACAGCGATAATAATAATAATAATAATAATAATAATTAACTCGCATTGAGGGCTTAAAGCCCCCCGAGCATATCATTAAAAAGGAACTCAGTTCCTTTGGTTGTTTCTTCTCTTTCTGTTGTTTCTTCAGGGTTTTCTTGATTTTCTTTGTTTGTTTTTCATTTTTCTACCCATGTTTTGATTTTGTCTTCTGCGGTCTTGTCTTAGAATAGTGACGGAATCATTACTGATGTGTTTATATTTAATTGGTGATTAGACTTATAAGGTTTTAACCGAGAATTTAATGAGACCGAGGGAAATATAAGATTTAAAGTTTTCTTTCATGAAGAAGATGAGATAGCTTGAGAGATTCTTGGAGAAATTCCAAGGTGTTTTAAATCTTATAGTGTTTATGTTAAGCATAAATTCTTGGTCTGTGTCGCAGTACATTATGACGTCTTAGTCGTAGGATCTAAGTTTGTCAATGGTCTTAAGGAATGTTCTGATTTCTTTAGGTAAGGCAATGTTGTTAGCTATGGTATGCTAAGCTTTGGTGTCTCTATCTATGATATCCTCGACTTGTTCAAAGAAGTAAGCAATTGTGTTGGAGAGTCCTTAAGTTGCTGCTTGAATTCTTAGGGAGACGATTTGTTCTTTGAGTTCTAAAGCTTGGAACAGGGTTCTAGCTGAGACTTTCGTTCCGCTGTTGGCTTCTGTGATGAGGGCTTGGTATGCCTTGTCAGTCTTGGTCTTGTAGAAGTCTGGTAGGTCTTTGATGTCTACAGAAGTTTTGTCGTTCATTTGAGCGTCTCTATTGTTGCTCATATTTAATAGTGATTATAATTTTGTTATTAATTAAGAATCTAATTGTTAATATTTAATTATTAATTAGGAATCCAATTATAAATTTTCCTAGTAGGAAATCTTATTAAAGGGTGATTCCTTAATAATTGTTAAAGGTTCCTATTTAGTAGGTATTTTATTAAATGACGTATTAGAGGACGTCAAGGATTCTTCACCTCCTTCATAAAAGGAGATGTCGGCTTCGGAATCATAGTCTTGTGAGCTAGACTTGTCTAATGGCGCTTGGAGAATGGCACATTAAGAAGCCAGGTATTCCTGCTCTTCCTGTAGGAATTATTAGTTTAGGTTAGAGATCTCTTATTGTGAGTATCTGTTTTAGAATTGTGAGAGGGCACTAGTGAGTGGGTGGAAGTCTATTTTGGTGTTAACTAAGGAGGAAGGCTTAGGAGAGGAAGGTTTGGGAATAAACTCTGGGGATTGGGCGTCCAGGTTTCCAAAATCAGTGGTTGGCTATTAGGCCTTGGGAATCCATTTGTTGTTGACTTAAACTAAGTAGGGTGACTGAGCTAGCAGATTCAAAGACACAGTTTGGAGGACAACATATGTTGTTTTAGTTGTGAGCTCTGATTTTGGCTTCATTTCTAAGTTTGAAGATTAGGGATGGGTTTATCTAGGCGACTTTTTTAGCGACATAAATAACTTTCTGAATTGTCAGGTGTCCCCAATCGTTGTTCATAGACTCGGAGATGATGATGTCAATGATGTCTTTGAGTCTTGATCCCCTGATGAGGGTTGAAATGAAGTTCTTTGTGTAGGTCGAGAAGTTGGGCATTTCGCTCTTATGTTCCTCTCACTTCAATTATAATTTAATAATACATACACAGCGATTGATTAATGAATCTTTAGCAGCTTTTAAGAATGAGTTTTAGTAAGATCATTAGACACTCGAGAAATATTCAAAACAAAGGGAAGAGAATTTAACTAAGAAAATAAATTAAAAGATAATGGATGTCTAGTCAGATTTAACTTAGCAATTATAATAGTTCACATTTTATTTATTAATTATGGTTTAAAAAAGTGATTAACTCAGATTAAGAAGCCAAATTAATTGTCAAAGAAAGAGATTTAAATTTAAAGTTTTAAACTCTTGATTAAAAATACTAGAAATTAGACGAAAAATTCTAAGAAATAAATGCCAACATTCATGATGATTCAAAGATTGTCAAAAAAGATCAACTAACTGAGTTTAATAATAAAATAAGCTAATTTTAATTCTAAACTAAAGAATAAATTACTGTATAATCAAAAAAGCTATTGGAATTCTGTTTAAATTTCTAATATAAAATCATAGTTTAATTTTGTTATATTAATATATCTATTTATTAAAATATGTTTATTTCTTATTGTACAATTCTAAAATACAATTATTTCTTATTAAATAGTGCATATAGGTCAATAATTTTTACTTTGTATATTGAATTTTTAGATTTCTTATATTAAAATTTTGTAAGTTTATTTTTTTATAAGGGGAATTTCTTTATTTTTAAATTTTAAATTTCTTTGATCATATAGGCATATTAAATTTAAATCTTTTTGTTTTCTTTAAAAATATAGCTATTGTCTGAAAATTAATTATTAATTTAACTCATCTTATATGAAATATTATAATTATGGGGGTAGGCTATAAATACAATTTGTTGAAATTTAAATTTAACTAAATAAATATATTAAATATTTAATTTAACTGTAAAATTATATTTTTTTAAATCATTTAAAATTTCAAATTCTAAAAGAGTATTAAGTCACAATAGATCAAACTTGATATTTATAAAAATTAATAAAAAATTAGATTATTTTTATTGTATTAAGTTATTACTGAAGAAATATTATAAATTTGGGAAATAATTTAAACAAATTATGTATAAAAGAAAAATATTGGCAATTAATTTTGTTGAAATGCGGTACTTATTGATAGAGAATTCAAAATTTGCTGGACTATTATTATAGTCGGTACTACTCTATCACATACTTGAAGAGAGAAAAAAAGAGCTTAATTAGGGATTTAATTCTGCTAAACAACCACAAATTAAGCTCTTTCCGAATTAAGCTCCTTTTTTCTCTCTTCAAGAATGTGATAGAGTAGTACCGACTATAATAAAGTCCAGCTAATTTTGAATTCTCTATCAATAAGTACCACATTTCAACAAAGTTAATTGTCAATATTTTTCTTTATATATATATATATAATTTATTTTAATTATTTCCCAATTTAAATGTATTCCTACAATTTAAAAAATGAAATATTGAATCAAAAGTACGGTTGAATTAGTTAAAAAAGTTATAAGAAAAAAGAAAAAGTTTCTCATTAAGTTATAAAAAAATTTTATTACATAATTTCTTATTTTAAGTATTTATTTATTTATTTAGTAAATTAATTAGTGAACAAATATATATTTGAATAGTTTAAAATTTGAGCAAAAGTGGAATTATTCCTTATTATATTATAATTTTAGCTTCTATTAATAGTATATAAACTAGATACTATAATGTGTAAATGGTAGATGTATTAAAAAAAAATTAAAATCATGACTTTTAAATTTTAGGATCTCATTTCTAATTAATCAAGTAAATTTATTCCTAAGATGTTACAAAACAACATTTCTTTAAAAAACTTAAATTTTAAAAACTCAAATATTAGGTAAATTAAAATTGTTTATTAATGCTTTAAAACCAAAGTATTAATAATGTATTTGTTAAGAAAACTGTAATATATATATTACTTCTTAAATTCTTAAACTATCACAAAATTAAAAACCACTTACAAATGTTGAAGATATTGTATTTATATATTTAAATTAATTGATACACTTCAGCTAAAGATTTAAGAGGTAAATGATATTAAACCTAGCAATTCTTATAATATAATAATATTAAAACTATGTAAGTAATAATATTTCTATTATAATTATTAATTTTATCATTTGTATAATAAGTTATTAATAATTTTGCTAAATAATTTCAAAGATTATTTATACTCATTTACTACTATTGTTATATAAAACTTAAGATATCCTACTCCCCAGTATCCCCAAACCCTCGTACCTCAGACTCCGACCTGTACCCACTAAAATAAACATTTCTTATAAAATTTTTTATTCTCCGGGTCTAAATTGGTTTCCTTATTGACATCTTAACAACTTAATTTTTTATAAATTTTATAATTTTCAAAATTTAATATTTCTATGTTAATGCCTTTAATGAAATTATTTTTTAGTTTTGACAAGTATCACAATGTTTTTCAACTATTTTTGACTATTCAAAGTGATAAATAAATTGAGAAATTTTCACTAATAATATAAGAATTTAATTTTTAATTATTGACTACCATACACAAATTTTATTTCATAAAAGATTTTATGCTTTAAATCAATTTTATTTGTTAAAATAAGTTTGATTAATTATTAAAAATTCCAATTTTTGTAATTTATTAATCATTTTTTCAGCATTATCTAATACAAATAACGATTATTAATATTTTTAAAATTAATCATACTTCTTTTCTGAATTATGTCAAAATTGATTAATGGTAATGAAATATTTTGTAGAATTTAAGTGAAAAATCAATAAATGTTGATTGTTGATTTAATGAATATATAAAAAGTTTTATATAGAAATAGGGAGATATGTTGAATATAGTGCAAATTGAAGATCAAATATAGTAAGCTGTATTTTACAATATGTAACAAGAGATTCTGATTATCCGCACAGCTGTGCGGAAAAATATTATTTAAATCTAGCTACTTCAGCCCAGATTAGACTTTATTCCCCAATTTGGATGGGAAACCTCTCTGGGCTTTTAATGCCCTATTTTAATAATTTCTTAATTTTATATAATTAATATAGGAATTTATTATATAAAATTAAGAAATTATTAAAATAGGGCATTAAAAGCCCAGAGAGGTTTCCCATCCAAATTGGGGAATAAAGTCTAATCTGGGCTGAAGTAGCTAGATTTAAATAATATTTTTCCGCACAGCTGTGCGGATAATCAGAATCTCTTGTTACATATTGTAAAATACAGCTTACTATATTTGATCTTCAATTTGCACTATATTCAACATATCTCCCTATTTCTATATAAAACTTTTTATATATTCATTAAATCAACAATCAACATTTATTGATTTTTCACTTAAATTCTACAAAATATTTCCTAATAAAATTTTATCAAAATTTGTGGATGTTAATCAACTAATATTATTAATGAAAAATGTATTTATTTAACTATCACTTCGAAAATTGCAAAAAGAGTTTGAAAAATCGTGATTGTCAAATTTAAAATCTTTTCTTTTTGGGTATTAACATGGAAATAATTAATTTTTTTAAAAATTAAGAAATTTAAATATAATATGATGTAAAGATGTCAAAAATAGGAAACAATTTAGATCTGAGAATAATAAATATGGGTCGTGGTCTATAAGTGGGGCAAATAAAATTTTTATAACAAAATTTTATTTATATTTATAAAATCTACCAAACATAAAAAAAGATTTATTAATTGGGTTATACAGATCCTATTCTGTAATTTTTTGTATCACATGTATTACTGCACAATTTTCGTAAAAATTAGTGCAGTAATACATGTGATACAATAAATTACAGTATAGGATCTGTATAACCCAATTAATAAATCTTTTTTTATGTTTGGTAGATTTTATAAATATAAATAAAATTTTGTTATAAAAATTTTATTTGCCCCACTTATAGACCACGATTCAAAAGTTTGAAATGAAATGGATTATTCTGAGAGGTATGAGTAGGGTACGGGGATTACTATAGGGGGGAATAGATTGTCGATCAGAACAGTTAACTTGATCAAAGCAAATTAAAAGAAATTAATTGAAAACGAATATAAATAAAAACACAGATTAGTAAATTAAATTTTTTAAAAATTATTTATTATACTAAAAATTAATATATACAAATCAATTAATATACATATAAATCAAGCTAAATTTATTTAAACAGGCAATTAGTATAATCATAATAAATTAATTTCAATTTAAATCAATGAAAATATAGAATTTATGCACTTTATAAACATTATTTACTGCATAAATTATATTGTTCTTATTCACTATCTTAAATTATTTATTTAGATTATAATTATTATATTTAATTTTTTATCACAAATACCTCAAAATCTTTTTGCTTTAAATGATTTTATTAACCACATTCATTTGTTATTTTGTTTTTAATTTAAAAAAAATTTATGATTTATAATTTAAAACTACGATTGTATTAAAATATTTTGAATTCTATTGACAGCGAGAGTAATTTGATGAAACAAATTGTCTATAACTTAACAATGATTGTTGGAAAAATGAACAAATTGATTGATAAAACTAATAAAAAGGATGCTTATAAACTGGGATAGTATACTATTAATGGCGATGAGCTACTGAAATGTCATTACAGATAGTTAGTTGATTTTGAAGTACAAAAAACGGGATAAAGCATACTTAAATAGTAAATATTAAATCTTTTAATTATACATTATTACAAATAAAATTAATAAGTATTTAGGTTATAAAATATTTTAAAATAAATATCCGACTACTCTAGCAAGAAAATTAGCTTACTATACAGAGGATCTCGAGATGGATTTACTGCATCCTAATTCCATAAACTCTGTGATGATAAAGGACCTACTATATCTTTCATTCTGAGTGAACAAAGATAAATATTTGGTGGCTACACATCTATCTAAAAATATTAATAATAATAATGTTTTTATATAGAATTTAAAATAGTATATTTTATTATTATAAAGAAAAAAATAATGAGTTTCTCGAATTTCTTGTTTACTTGATGTAGAGAAGGATTACATTGTTTGATATTTAATGACCACACTATTTTTCAATTCCCATCATTTAAATTCTTTAAATAAATATATATATATATATATTTAATATTAAAATTTTCCTTACTTAAACTTATAATCCAATTAATTTAATGATGATATGTTGTTATTAATTAAATTGGAAAAGTCTAATAATATAAAATTCAATTTATTAAAATAATATTTCTTAGTAAAAAGTATAATTTACATTTTCTTAATTTTATTTCTATTTCAAATCTATTTTTATCCTACATCTTGTTCATGGACATCTTTTACATACACTTTTGGTGACGATGATGCATTTGTGTTTAGTTTGAGTAAGAGATCCATTTACAAGCAATATTAAAATGAACATATGGCAGTTTCACATGCGGAAGATTTAATGTGCGATTTTGGAAGTGGTGATATTGGTATTTGTAATAATTGTGATTAGAATAATTATAGTTGGTGTCATTTAGGAGGTACTTATGAATTACCTGATGGATATCATTGGAGATCAGAAGAAGCAAAACATTATTTAAATGGAGAACCATAATTCAAAGTTTTAGAGATTGAAGTGTATTCAGTAATATGATTAAAATGCTCATAATATTATTTATAGTTTGTTTTTTTTTTTAAATTTTATGGATTTAGCATATAAATTGATATTAACATCCTTTAAATATAGTTATGATTGAATTCAAATAAAATACATTTTGTTCAACTTGAAAACATCAATTAAATAATTAAACTTAAGATTATAATTATACAATTAACAAAAAATATAATCATATTAGTTTATCTGATTTAAGTATACGAATTTTTTATTTTTAAAATGATAATTTAACAATATATAGTAAATCTGAATAAAATAAACAAAATCTAATTAATTTAATTTTTGTTTTTGTTTTATATTTACTTAAGTATAAGGATGATTAAAAATACTTAAATGATATGTTAATATAATACAACTATAATTTATAATATTAGTATTTCAGCAAGAAAACTCTTGCTTACCATTTTATAAATCAATGTTTCAGGGAAGTTTTTAAAAATAATCTTTTTCATTTTTTTCCTAATTTTATTATAGTTGTTTGTTATTATTAACAACTTGAAATAATTTTAAGTGGTTTGACTTACATGAGATTGAAATGTATTAGTCAATCTCAGCTCAAATTTCTTAATTATTTATCTCTTTAAACATTAATTTTCCTCTTAAAATGTATTTTGATTTATTATAAGATGATAATTTAATTATAAGATTCCTATTTATATTAAACTATCATTATATATAGTTTTAATCCTGATCTTAATTTTTTGAAGTTTAGGAAAAGATGCTTTATACATCCCCTAAAAATATTTGTAATTAAAATAATTAATTTATATAAATTTTTAAGAAAAAAAATGCAATATAATATATTTTACCCTCTAGAGAACGAGAACTTCTCCCCAAGAATTTAATAAATAAACAAATATTTAATAAAAATCATATGTCAATCATTGAAATGAGGATATTATTGATTTTTATTGAAGTTCATCTATCTAAGAAGATGCTTATTTTTTTTATTACATTTTCCTTTAGAGTGTGTAGTTAAAACTATTATGTAATTTTCTAATCCTTCATTAATTATTGAGTTATCAAATATACTTAGACATCATCAACACTGTTTATAAACGCATTAATAATTGAAATAAATATAAAACGTTTTTTATATTTTTTTTTCTTAAAAATTTTTGATCACGAATTTTAAAAATATCAAAAATATTTGGGTATATAGTTTAATAGAATAAAATCATTACAATTAAAATATAAATTTAATTGAATATAAAATGAGATGAGAAAAGTAATTCTTTCAAATAATTTGGAATTGAATGAGAAATAATAACTCATGTAAGAAAGAAGTAATCTTAAATTACTAAGACTATTTTTGTAATACTCAAGCATTTTTTCTTAACAAAAAAAATATAAACTCATTAAAATATAAAATTTATTGTTTTTTAATGAGAGACCACTTAAATGATTGTTTATTAAATAGAGAAAAAAAGTAAATTTATGAACAGACTTTAAAATAAGATTATTATCATAATATTATTAGATTGTTAAAATGAAATAATTTTGAAAATTCACCCAAGGAAATTTAGAAATAATTGTATTTATTTAAAGCTAAATATCATTAAGATCCATTCAGGGATTAATATTTTATATAATATTTTATTAGTTACGTATGATTTAAATGTCAAATATACAAATATAGGCAGTTTTTATTTTTATAAATAATAATTCTTAATCTTTGGTATTTTATTAATAATGATATTTTTTATTGAAAATAAATTTTTATAAAATCAACAGAGTAGATTAATTGTAATGTTTAAATTGTTAAATAATAAGTTTACACTTATTTATAAAAATTTAAACAATTAACTCAAGTCTTTAGTTTCTAATATTTATTAGTATTTTAGTAATGGTAATGAAATATTAACATATTATTGCTTAATTTGGGTTTGATATACACTATTTTAATAAAATTATAATTTTAGGTATTTGTAAAGTCTCAAAGATATTTTCTGTGTTATTTAGTTCATTTTACTATTTGTTGGTCACTTTGAATGAATTAGAATGAGTTATGAAAGTTATCAATTCTATTTAAAATTAGAGGTCTATTATTTATTTTTTTTCTTCTTCAAATTAAGGGACTATAATAAGTAAAAATTTGAGGCATTAGCAATATTATTGTTTACATTTAAAAATTTTGAATTTAATATTTATTATAAAACATTTATATTCAACAAAAATATCTGCATTACAAGAGGCAAAATTATAACAATTAATATATAATCCATATTTACATGCAATATAGCTGACATATTCTTATAAATGATCTCCGGAATAATATATTTATATACTTTAATTTTTAAATAAATGACATGTAACTAAAATTATTATTTTTTGTAATTTTCTAGAAAATTTCCCATATTTAAAAATCTTTGTAAACCAAACAAATAAACCTCCTGAAGACGCACAATATATCTACATTAAACTTCAAAATAGAGAATACATTATATTATTCTATAAAATTTATTTTAGTAAAAGATTTTACTTTGAAAATACAATTTATTATCAATAGTCTAATTGTAAATTTTTTAAAGTATATTTTTAGTGCTTTATAATTATAGAGAAAACTTTAGTAATCAGTTTCTCAACGTTACTGGAAATTTATTAAATTTACTCTATTAAGTAGATTATCAATTACAAATAAGAACTAATAAATATTTAATATAAACATTTAAATTAATTTTTTCTTTAGAAATGGTAATTTTATTAAGTTAAAAATCATTTCGATTTTATTGATAAATTTCTATATTTCCTAATTTATTCTTTGAGTTAAATCTTTTCTTGTAAATTCAATAATTGGATAAGCAGTATTTATTAAATAAATATTATTTTATTTAAATTTATAATAATCTATATTAAAAATTGATCTAACGATTAAAAGTTATTAGCGAAATATAAATATATACATCTAATATTTTATAGAAAGAATTTGTAAACAAATATTTTTACTAATCATTAATTATGACAATTTAAATATTTTATAATTTCTAAATAAATGATTTAATATATTAAAAATTAGAAAGTATACTCTTCTATGTGTAACTTGCACGAACCTTTTATAAAATAATATCAGATAAACCTTCCTTCTGAGAGAAATTAATTATGGCAAATATTAAACTTGAAAATACATTACATTAAATTTTTATTTTCAATTGTAAAGAATTCATCAAATTAATATTTACCATTTATAGCTTAGTTTATTTTTAAGATTGTTCTTTTTATCATATTTCGGTTTTATCTATTAGGAGAATTTTTTTATTTCAGTTGAAAGTATTTAAAATATATTCCTACTTTTATTAAATAGAGCAATTAAATTATTTAAAATAATTAAATTTATAAAACTTTATAAATAAGATTATAAAATATAAAATATTTGGGGTCATAAAATAATATTATACAATGAATTGAACTTAAGTAAGATCAATTATTGAATCAATTTATCTATAAGCAACAAGTAATTCTTTTTAATAATTAGCACAGATTTAAGATTTTTAAAAATTGTCATTCCATTTTTAATTTTGAATTAAAAATAAAATATTTCATAATTTATAAAAATCATGATGTTTTTTAAAAAAATCAAAGTTAATTAGAAAATGAATTTAGAATAATAGTAATAGTAATAATAGCAATAGCAATAGTAAATCTAAAAAAAAACGTTTCATCTTCTTCCTCATCATCATCTTCATCGTCTTCATCACTTAGATTCATATACTATTGCCTTTCTCTCTGTGACTTCTTGAACTTCCTCTTCGTTGACGCCCTCAGTCTGACCAGGTGCAACTCCTGTAAAAATAAAATATTATATATGTTTTTTGTAACTTACATTAATGTTGAATGACACAGACCACTCTGATCAGACATTTTTTCAATTATTAATCTCTTTATTTAATTATTTAAAACAATTCACTTTATTCAAAAAATATCGTAAATGTTTGATTAATATCATTTTAAATTTAAAATAGGGGAACTCTTATTGGGGAGAAATTTATAATATTTTATTTTGTATTCAAATGTTTTTAAATATTGACTGATAAGAGTTTAGTTAAACAATTTTTTAAAGCCAAAAAATAAGATCTAATTGATTTATTTCTAAAGATATTTAATCTAAATTTGAAGTTAATTACAAGATTTAATTCTTAAAATATATTGGGAGGAGAAATTTAAAAATATGAGAAAACAAAACTAATCTTATAATAAATTAGATCAATTTATGGAATCTCATTTTTTGTAAAAAAATGCTTAATTACCAAAAAGACATACTCACTTTGCTTGCCAAGAGATTTAATTAATTTAATATATAAAAAGATAAGTCATGAGAATCATCCCATTTAATTATTATTTTATTTGAATTAAGAATTTGAAAATAATTTATCAAATACGTCATTAAAAATATGAATAGAAGGAACTGGTATACTAAATTAATGATAAATTAAATAGGAGTGTTTTATCATTATTATTAATTAACTATACCTTAATATTCATAATCAGAGCAAAAATATTCTATAACTTATAAGAAAATGGCAAACAAATGCAAGTAATGCTTAGGTTACTACAATTTAATTATATTAAATTTGACAAACAGAAAGCCTATAGTTATTAACGAGTGTTGATAATTTATATATATAATCTCTCTAATAAAATAATTATTTAAAAACTTTTTAATTATATTATAGATATAATGTTTAAATATATTTTTTTATTTTATAGAATTATAAATAAATATAAAGTGTGGCTGCATCTACTGTTTGGAATGTATTGAGGGACTCATGAAAGGAAATCAACAAAGGAAAATGACTTGTTCAGGATGTGAAGAAGATATGACTCTTTATTATTTATATTATCTTACTCTACCAATAAATTAAATATAAATATTAATTAAAACCAGAAGAGTTATTAGAAAGTCTAAAGATAGTGAAAGATCTGAGATAACTAGATCAACTTACGATTATTTGTTCAGAGCACTAATCCAATGTTACCTTCATGTACTGCTTAATTTAAATATACAAAGAGAGATGGGAGGACTTCAAATATCAATTTTTAAATAATTAAATATTATTATTAAATGATAAGATGTCTTAAATAATTTGGGAATATTTAAAATTTGATTAAATGGCTGGAATATTTGAAATTATTACCAAATCTCTATAGATTTGATTAAATAATTAATTTAAATTCCTGAAGAGAATGATAATTATTAAGCAATTATAATTAATAATAAAATTTTATAAAGAAGTTTTTCATGGAAATATAGGTTGTGAGTCATTAGCATTCTAATTTTAAGTATTACGTTAAATATGAAAAAAACTGGATTAATTATAAACTATTTAATTTTTCAAAATATAATTATTTTTAAGGTAATATTATGTATTCTTACATATTGATAGTTATACTGTTAAATTTTCCTCATAATTTTTAAATGCTTGAATTTATTTTATTAATATGAAACAATTTGGAAAACCTTTTTTCAAATATTTCTTGTACTTCTGTTAAAATTAAAGATGTCAATTTTTGATTTAGTAAAAAATATAATAATTTCAGTCATAAAAAGAAAATTAATAAAAATTAAATGATTAATATTAATATAAGTTTTAAATAATATTTTCCAATAGCATTGAATCAATTTAGAGTATGGAAAACGATAAACTTTTTCAGTACGTTATATTTTAAATTTACTAAATAATTTATACGTCTAGTTTATTTATTTTTATCATTAAGTTTCTGATTAAAAATGAATAAATTCAAAATGATTCATAAATTTTAAATAATTCCATATTTCTAATTGATAATTTTATTTTTAAAGGATGATATAATAACGAAAAAATATAAATTTTATAATAATGCTTAAAGTGTGAAATTCCGGTATGCACAGACTGCAAGCTAAATTTTCACAAAGATCATCAACTTATTGATCTGAAGCAATCGAAGTTTGAGACCTACTCCGAAAATGTGAACAATAAATTTAAATATTTAATGTGAAGTAGGTGTTTGATGAATACTCTTTTCAAAACATGAAATTATTTATAATAAAAATTATCAATATGAAGTCTCTAATAGAAAAGTATGCTCACAACGAGGTTTAAATAAATTCAGCTCAATTCAAATCAGCTATCAATAAAGTCTCAAGAATTTATATTAAGTTATATAAAATATGATAATTCTTGACCATCTCGTTGATGAAGATGAAAGAATCAAAATTAAAAGTTATTATAATTTATAATTAAATTGACTTGCCAACATGTTTAGGGGAACCTCAAAATGATCCACAAAATCTAAAAATATGTACACAGCTTACTGCCCCTAAAATTAATTAATTACTTATTTTAATTGCTATTGGAAGCCACTCTGTTGAATTGAACTAAAAGGACATATAGTAATTAATAAATGAATCGTAAGCTCTCCTTAGAGAGGAGTTCAAGCAAGCTCTTGAAGGATTTGAGATTAACTCAAATAAAAAAGAAAAGGCTTTTGCAGATTAAACAGACTAGAAAATGAAGAACATGTAATAAGGTATCGACTTATAGCTCCTGTAGTTTTTATTGATTTTATTGAATATAGTTCAAATAAGAGGTCAAGGCTGACTTATTATTTTTATTATATTTATTACTTAAAAGCTAGATTCAACGATGTAGATAAAGACGATGAACTAAATATAAAATTATAAGCTATTGATTCTAAGTACATGAAATTAAATGAGTAGGTTCAAGAAATTAATAGAATTTTTGTGATTGAACTCAAGCTTTTGAATGATCAAATTGAAGAATTAAACACCAAAGTTGACTTGATTAAATAACTTACACATGACCAAATCTCTGCATTGTCTTATTAGCTCTTGGAATTCAATTTTATTTTTAATTATATTTTAGAAAATATTTCCTTTTATGTTTTCATAATAAATACTCTATTAGTAAATCATATTCTTAAAAAAGGTTTCCATTAGAAATTATAATTCATTTTAAGAATAAGTTATTTAAAAAAACTTATAGATTATGCAAAAAATTAAAAAAGTGTTAGCAGTATGTTATTATTTAAAGATTCTATGAAATTTATCCCCAATAAACTTATTATAAATATAAAGTTGATAAGACGTTTATTTGATCCTCCAAAAATATAAATGTAACTATTTTTTTAATTTAAACCTAGCATGAATATTGCAACTATATTTGATATTTTACCAAAAATATTTTAATTTGCATAAATATTTCAATAAATCATAGAGGGTTCATAGTATAAAAATATTGTAAACCTTCATTTTAAAACTGATTACTCAATTGAATATTCAATGAAGTTTATATTTTAGTTTATTATGATTAATCATTTTAAGATAATTTATTCATATTTCTACAAGAATATTTGAAATATAAAAATTCAAATAGATTTCTAAATCACAAGAAATGAATTCAGGTATTGTTTAAATAATATAAAACTAGATAATTTCCCATATTAGGTAATTCAAGTATATTAATATTTAAAATTTATTCATATAGATTTACCAAATATCTTTTTTTATATTGTTTTTGGAGAATTTGATTCTTTATTAAATAGAAAACATATTGAATAATAATTATTGACTACAAGTAACCGTTATTAAATTGTTTTAAAATCTAACTAGGGTTATATTGTAGAATCATCTTTTAATCATTATAAGAATCCTGTTAAAATTGTATGCTAAATTAATAATATGTAGACTACTATTGTTTTGACTCTTTATTCTTTTTCAAAAATAATTAATATTCCAAATTGATCATATAAAAGTAAAAGTTATTAAAAGATTTAATTCTAAATTTACACAAATTTAAGTAAAAGCATCATTATTATGGGTTTTTTTTTCTTGAATGTAAATTCAAACAAATTTGCAATAATACTTTGTCAATAGAAAAGATTTAAAGTATAGCTTTAAATAAAATTTTTAAATACAATAATATAAATATGGAATGAGTTGAAAAATATTAACAATTTTTTTCCCACGAACATCTTCTTATTTAACTTTCTATTTTTTGTCATAAAACTATAGACTTAACATTGATGTTAAAATTTAAAAAAGCTTTTAAAAAACATAAAATACTATTTTCCATGAGGTCAGCTTTACGAAGATAAAGGAACTTCTAATTAATATTTTAAAAAAATTAAATTAAAAATATATGTATAAAAATAGTGATGTTTATAAAACAATTAAAAATTCTATAAGAATTAAATTGCCAATAGAACATGATACTATAATAAAAAATTGTAAAAGAGTAATTTAATTTCTAAAAACTTTTGAAAAAAGCAAGGTATTAACTCCTTTTTAAAGGACAAAAATAATACCTAATATTTATAACTAAAATCTTATCATTTCACATTCCTTACAAAGGTTTAAATTTACTTTAAGATACAGTAAATATAGTCAGAACTATTTACTCCAAATTAAATGATTTTTCTATTAAAAATAATGAAATGAAAAAAAAAACTTTAGTAAAAATTAAAATATAATGCATAAATTGTATCATTAATTAATTTTGGGGTCCTAAACATACTATGATTTGTTATTATTTAGTAATTTAGTTTATAATAATACTTTAGTGATAAATGGTGAAATACACTCTAAATAAAATCTATTTTTATTTATCTAATATTTCATATTACAATATTGTTGCTGCTGATGCTAAACCTCTAAACAAAATATAAGAAGAAGTCAAAGTATAAGATTAAAAACCAGCTATGATAGACTTTGATAAGCTATTGCTTAATATTGCAGATATAACTATTGATGAGAAGAAATTGATATTTAAGGAATTGGTTGCATAAGAAATTAACAAAACAGCTTCAAGTTTACTCAAGTCCACACTCATTTATTATTATACTATTTAATCATGCAAAATGGTGTAAACATGAAATTTGTGGTAATGTATTATTTTATTTGAAAAATATAATGTTTTGTAATTCTTTATTTGTTTATAATCATTAGATTAAATAAATAATGAAATCTATTAATAATATCCAAAAAATTTTAGCTTTTATTCAAAGGTACTACTCATGGATTTAATTTTTATATTAAAAAGTATGTAGTATTAGCTTATAAATCAGAATAAAATATTGTTATGTTTGCAAATTATGTAAATCTTATTTTTTTTTACAAACTTATAACTTTAAGTATTTTTTATTAATTTTTAAAAAATATAATAGAGAAATTATAATTTAAAATAAATATATTAAGAATTTTAAAAGATGTGCATTATAATGACTAATTTTAATTTAATTTTGTTTAATTTATAAGAGCAACTTTATTTTCAACAATTTATTTTTAATATTTGGATTTATTGCTTCTTAATTCCATAGTTTATGTGATAATAAGGGACCTACAATTACTTTTATACTTAGTGAATTTGGACAAGTATTTGGAGGATTTACATTTTTTAATTATATCATAGCTTAGTATATTTTTAAATTATTACTTAATTTCTTCCAAATTTCCTATAATTTATAATGTTAAAAAAACGATCACTAATCTTTATATATAAAAGTGGTTTAAATTAATAAATTAACATAAAAGCATTATTTCTAATTAGTTTACTTATAAAAGTTGATTTTATTTAATGATGATTGTGAAACCCCTCGTCAAATTAAATATTTCTATAACATATACTCTTAGTAACTTCTTAAACTTCAATATTAAAATCCATTTAATCAATACTTAAATTCATTTTTGCATGAAAATTCTAATTTTAATAAGAAATTTAAATTAACATTAGAGATATAGCGAATTATAAAATAATCAAGAAATTTCACTACACATAAAAATTCTCATAATTCCAGTTTATAACAATTAAATAACTAATGAAAGCTGACTTCGGAGAATCAGAAATTATATTAAAAAGCAATAATAAAATATTATCATACAAAATAAATAGCGTTTTATTCATAAATGATAAGCAAGCATTCCCTCTTCATGCTCTTACTTATTTCATTTTTTTATTAATAAGAAATAAAAAGGTTTTATTAATTATAAGATGATGCAGTTAATCGTTTTTTTGTTAAAGTAATTTCTAGATCATTCTTTGATTTTTTTTACAATAAATTCTCAATAATTAAATATCTGCCATTATTTAATAAATTTCTTCAGAAATTGTTTCATTTTAAATGATATTGTTAGTATACATTTTAGAATATGAGGTATATTTATTATTTTAATAGTAATTTATAGATTATAAAGATTATTACATTTATTGGTATTTAATCTTTTCTAAATAGTGATTTATAGTTAATTAGGTTTAGTATATCCAAAGGTTATCTGTAAATGCTGTAATTAACATTCATGATTATTCAGGGGCATCTCTATCCAATACTGCCATGATAACTGAATGGGATCTTATTTGAATTTGTATGATCAATAGTTTATGAGAAGTAGGGAAAGCTTTTATATAAAAGCTGAGATCTACAATTTACTTCACTTTTTTATTAGAGAGTTTATAAATAGTTATTATGAAGGAAATGTTTTAATGAGTTTCGTAATAAGTTCCATACCTTCACGGACTTATGATTGTATTTTTATTCACCCCAAATGTTTATTAATAGTTCATTAAGATTTTTTTTTTTCATTGCCTTGTCAAATACAATTGTATTGTAATCATCTATACAACCTCCTATAATTATACTTGTAGCATACTATTTTTAGGAGTGTATAGAAAATAATATAAATCAACCAAATTTTTGAACAGAATAATACATAATTATTTAAGTTTAAATATATATATTTACAAAAACAAATTATTTAATTAATAATAGAATTAAATTATCAAACTATTTCTTAAATTTATAAATAATTAAAAATTCTAAGTTATAATTATACTTTTTTCCCAATTCATTTTTATATTTTACATCTCTCCCTTGGACATCTACTGATAAATAGTATAGAGACCCCTCTGCATTTGTGTTTAGTTTATGTAAGAGATCCATCCATAAGCAATATAGAAATTAAGTAGGGGCAGTAGGACATTATAAGGATTGGATGTGTATGTTTGGATGGAATAGTGATATTGGTATTGATGATAATTGTGATTGGAA
>ARYC01008892.1:0-23134 GCA_000711775.1 Oxytricha trifallax
CATACAACAATCAATTATTATAATTAATATCTTAAATTTGACCTGAAGCACTTACAATTTGAGACAATCGCTTTTAAATATCAAAGATTCGAATAAACTTTACAAAAGATGAAATGCTTTTATTAAAACTAACCATTTCCTCAACAGAGACCTGCTTTCAAAATATAATAATTTCATACAACAATCAATTAACATAATTAATATCTTTAATTTGACCTGAAGTACTTACAATTTAGACAATCGCTTTTCAATATCAAAGATTTGACTAAACTTTATAAAAGATGAAATGCTTTTATTAAAACTAACCATTTACTCAACAGAGACCTCCTTTTAAAATATAATTATTGCATACAACAATCAATTAACATAATTAATATCTTTAATTTGACCTGAAGCACTAACAATTTGAGACAATCGCTTTTCAAATATTCAAAGATTTGACTAAACTTTATAAAAGATGAAAGCCTTTTATTTAAAACTAACCATTTACTCAACAGAGACCTCCTTTTAAAATATAATTATTGCATACAACAATCAATTAACATAATTAATATCTTTAATTTGACCTGAAGCACTAACAATTTGAGACAATCGCTTTTCAATATCAAAGATTTGACTAAACTTTACAAAAGATGAAATGCTTTTATTAAAACTAACCATTTACTCAACAGAGACCTCCTTTCAAAATACTATAATTGCATACAACAATCAATTAACATAATTAATATCTTTAATTTGACCTGAAGCACTTACAATTTGAGACAATCGCTTTTCAATGACTAAACTTTATAAAAGATGAAATTCTTTTATTAAAACTTACCATTTCCTCAACAAAGACATGCATTCAAAATATAATTATTCCATACAACAATTAATTAACATAATAAATATCTTTAAATTGACCTGAAGCACTTACAATTTGAGACAATCGCTTTTCAATATCAAAGATTTGACTAAACTATACAAAAGATGAAATGCTTTTATTAAAACTAACCTTTTCCTCAACAGAGACCTGCTTTCAAAATACTATTATTGCATACAACAATCAATTAACATAATTAATATCTTTAATTTGACCTGAAGTACTTACAATTTGAGACAATCGCTTTTCAATAGTCAAAGATTTGACTAAACTTTATAAAAGATGAAATGCTTTTATTAAAACTAACCTTTTCCTCAACAGAGACCTGCTTTCAAAATACTATTATTGCATACAACAATCAATTAACATAATTAATATCTTTAATTTGACCTGAAGTACTTACAATTTGAGACAATCGCTTTTCAATATCAAAGATTTGACTAAACTTTATAAAAGAGATGAAATCCTTTTATTAAAACTAACCTTTTCCTCAACAGAGACCTGCTTTCAAAATACTATTATTGCATACAACAATCAATTAACATAATTAATATCTTTAATTTGACCTGAAGTACTTACAATTTGAGACAATCGCTTTTCAATATCAAAGATTTGACTAAACTTTACAAAAGATGAAATGCTTTTATTAAAACTAACCTTTTCCTCAACAAAGACATGCATTCAAAATACTTTAATTGCATACAACAATCAATTAACATAATTAATATCTTAAATTTGACCTGAAGCACTGACAATTTGAGACAATCGCTTTTCAATATCAAAGATTTGACTAAACTTTATAAAAGATGAAATGCTTTTATTAAAACTAACCTTTTCCTCAACAGAGACCTGCTTTCAAAATACTATTATTGCATACAACAATCAATTAACATAATTAATATCTTTAATTTGACCTGAAGCACATACAATTTGAGACAATCGCTTTTCAATATCAAAGATTTGACTAAACTTTACAAAAAATGAAATGCTTTTATTAAAACAAACCATTTCCTCAACAGAGACCTCCTTTCAAAATACTATAATTGCATACAACAATCAATTAACATAATTAATATCTTTAATTTGACCTGAAGCACTTACAATTTGAGACAATCGCTTTTCAATATCAAAGATTCGACTAAACTATAAAAAAGATGAAATGCTTTTAATAAAACTAACCTTTTCCTCAACAGAGACCTCCTTTCAAAATACTATAATTGCAAACAACAATCAATTAACATAATTAATATCTTTAATTTGACCTGAAGCACATACAATTTGAGACAATCGCTTTTCAATATCAAAGATTCGACTAAACTTTACAAAAGATGAAATGCTTTTATTAAAACAAACCATTTCCTCAACAGAGACCTCCTTTCAAAATACTATAATTGCATACAACAATCAATTAACATAATTAATATCTTTAATTTGACCTGAAGCACTTACAATTTGAGACAATCGCTTTTCAATATCAAAGATTTGACTAAACTTTACAAAAGATGAAATGCTTTTATTAAAACTAACCATTTCCTCAACAGAGACCTCCTTTCAAAATACTATAATTGCATACAACAATCAATTAACATAATTAATATCTTTAATTTGACCTGAAGCACTTACAATTTGAGACAATCGCTTTTCAATATCAAAGATTTGACTAAACTTTACAAAAGATGAAATGCTTTTATTAAAACTAACCTTTTCCTCAACAGAGACCTGCTTTCAAAATACTATTATTGCATACAACAATCAATTAACATAATTAATATCTTTAATTTGACCTGAAGCACTTACAATTTGAGACAATCGCTTTTCAATATCAAAGATTCGACTAAACTATAAAAAAGATGAAATGCTTTTAATAAAACTAACCTTTTCCTCAACAGAGACCTCCTTTCAAAATACTATAATTGCAAACAACAATCAATTAACATAATTAATATCTTTAATTTGACCTGAAGCACATACAATTTGAGACAATCGCTTTTCAATATCAAAGATTTGACTAAACTTTACAAAAGATGAAATGCTTTTATTAAAACTAACCATTTCCTCAACAGAGACCTCCTTTCAAAATACTATAATTGCATACAACAATCAATTAACATAATTAATATCTTTAATTTGACCTGAAGCACTTACAATTTGAGACAATCGCTTTTCAATATCAAAGATTTGACTAAACTTTACAAAAGATGAAATACTTTTATTAAAACAAACCATTTCCTCAACAGAGACCTCCTTTCAAAATACTATAATTGCATACAACAATCAATTAACATAATAATATCTTTAATTTGACCTGAAGCACATACAATTTGAGACAATCGCTTTTCAATATCAAAGATTTGACTAAACTTTACAAAAGATGAAATGCTTTTATTAAAACAAACCATTTCCTCAACAGAGACCTCCTTTCAAAATACTATAATTGCATACAACAATCAATTAACATAATTAATATCTTTAATTTGACCTGAAGCACTTACAATTTGAGACAATCGCTTTTCAATATCAAAGATTTGACTAAACTATACAAAAGATGAAATGCTTTTAATAAAACTAACCTTTTCCTCAACCGAGACCTCCTTTCAAAATACTATAATTGCAAACATTAATCAATTAACATAATTAATATCTTTAATTTGACCTGAAGCACATACAATTTGAGACAATCGCTTTTCAATATCAAAGATTTGACTAAACTTTATAAAAGATGAAATGCTTTTATTAAAACTAACCTTTTCCTCAACAGAGACCTGCTTTCAAAATACTATTATTGCATACAACAATCAATTAACATAATTAATATCTTTAATTTGACCTGAAGCACATACAATTTGAGACAATCGCTTTTCAATATCAAAGATATGACTAAACTTTACAAAAGATGAAATCCTTTTATTAAAACAAACCATTTCCTCAACAGAGACCTCCTTTCAAAATACTATAATTGCATACAACAATCAATTAACATAATTAATATCTTTAATTTGACCTGAAGCACATACAATTTGAGACAATCGCTTTACAATATCAAAGATTTGACTAAACTTTACAAAAGATGAAATGCTTTTATTAAAACAAACCATTTCCTCAACAGAGACCTCCTTTCAAAATACTATAATTGCATACAACAATCAATTAACATAATTAATATCTTTAATTTGACCTGAAGCACTTACAATTTGAGACAATCGCTTTTCAATATCAAAGATTTGACTAAACTTTACAAAAGATGAAATGCTTTTATTAAAACTAACCATTTCCTCAACCGAGACCTCCTTTCAAAATACTATAATTGCATACAACAATCAATTAACATAATTAATATCTTTAATTTGACCTGAAGCACATACAATTTGAGACAATCGCTTTTCAATATCAAAGATTTGACTAAACTTTACAAAAGATGAAATGCTTTTATTAAAATAAACCATTTCCTGAACAGAGACCTCCTTTCAAAATACTATAATTGCATACAACAGTCAATTAACATAATTAATATCTTTTAATTTGACCTGAAGCACATACAATTTGAGACAATCGCTTTTCAATATCAAAGATTTGACTAAACTTTACAAAAGATGAAATGCTTTTATTAAAACAAACCATTTACTCAACAGAGACCTCCTTTCAAAATACAATAATTGCATACAACAATCAATTAACATAATTAATATCTTTAATTTGACCTGAAGCACTAACAATTTGAGACAATCGCTTTCAATATCAAAGATTTGACTAAACTTTACAAAAGATGAAATGCTTTTATTAAAACTAACCATTTACTCAACAGAGACCTCCTTTCAAAATACTATTATTGCATACAACAATCAATTAACATAATTAATATCTTTAATTTGACCTGAAGTACTTACAATTTGAGACAATCGCTTTTCAATATCAAAGATTTGACTAAACTTTATAAAAGATGAAATGCTTTTATTAAAACTAACCATTTACTCAACAGAGACCTCCTTTCAAAATACAATTATTGCATACAACAATCAATTAACATAATTAATATCTTTAATTTGACCTGAAGCACTAACAATTTGAGACAATCGCTTTTCAATATCAAAGATTTGACTAAACTTTACAAAAGATGAAATGCTTTTATTAAAACTAACCATTTACTCAACAGAGACCTCCTTTCAAAATACAATAATTGCAAACAACAATCAATTAACATAATTAATATCTTTAATTTGACCTGAAGCACAAACAATTTGAGACAATCGCTTTTCAATATCAAAGATTTGACTAAACTTTACAAAAGATGAAATACTTTTATTAAAACTAACCATTTACTCAACAGAGACCTCCTTTCAAAATACTATAATTGCAAACAACAATCAATTAACATAATTAATATCTTTAATTTGACCTGAAGCACATACAATTTGAGACAATCGCTTTTCAATATCAAAGATTTGACTAAACTTTACAAAAGATGAAATACTTTTATTAAAACTAACCATTTCCTCAACAGAGACCTCCTTTCAAAATACTATAATTGCATACAACAATCAATTAACATAATTAATATCTTTAATTTGACCTGAAGCACTTACAATTTGAGACAATCGCTTTTCAATATCAAAGATTTGACTAAACTATACAAAAGATGAAATACTTTTAATAAAACTAACCATTTCCTCAACCGAGACCTCCTTTCAAAATACTATAATTGCAAACAACAATCAATTAACATAATAATATCTTTAATTTGACCTGAAGCACATACAATTTGAGACAATCGCTTTTCAATATCAAAGATTTGACTAAACTATACAAAAGATGAAATGCATTTAATAAAACTAACCATTTCCTCAACAGAGACCTCCTTTCAAAATACTATAATTGCAAACAACAATCAATTAACATAATTAATATCTTAAATTTGACCTGAAGCACATACAATTTGAGACAATCGCTTTTAAATATCAAAGATTCGAATAAACTTTACAAAAGATGAAATACTTTTATTAAAACTAACCATTTCCTCAACAGAGACCTCCTTTCAAAATACAATAATTGCATACAACAATCAATTAACATAATTAATATCTTTAATTTGACCTGAAGCACATACAATTTGAGACAATCGCTTTTCAATATCAAAGATTTGACTAAACTTTACAAAAGATGAAATGCTTTTATTAAAATAAACCATTTCCTGAACAGAGACCTCCTTTCAAAATACTATAATTGCATACAACAGTCAATTAACATAATTAATATCTTTAATTTGACCTGAAGCACATACAATTTGAGACAATCGCTTTCAATATCAAAGATTTGACTAAACTTTATAAAAGATGAAATGCTTTTATTAAAACTAACCTTTTCCTCAACAGAGACCTGCTTTCAAAATACTATTATTGCATACAACAATCAATTAACATAATTAATATCTTTAATTTGACCTGAAGTACTTACAATTTGAGACAATCGCTTTTCAATATCAAAGATTTGACTAAACTTTACAAAAGATGAAATGCTTTTATTAAAACTAACCATTTCCTCAACCGAGACCTCCTTTCAAAATACTATAATTGCATACAACAATCAATTAACATAATTAATATCTTTAATTTGACCTGAAGCACTTACAATTTGAGACAATCGCTTTTCAATATCAAAGATTTGACTAAACTTTACAAAAGATGAAATGCTTTTATTAAAACTAACCATTTCCTCAACCGAGACCTCCTTTCAAAATACTATAATTGCATACAACAATCAATTAACATAATTAATATCTTTAATTTGACCTGAAGCACTTACAATTTGAGACAATCGCTTTTCAATATCAAAGATTTGACTAAACTTTACAAAAGATGAAATGCTTTTATTAAAACTAACCATTTCCTCAACAGAGACCTCCTTTCAAAATACTATAATTGCATACAACAATCAATTAACATAATTAATATCTTTAATTTGACCTGAAGCACTTACAATTTGAGACAATCGCTTTTCAATATCAAAGATTTGACTAAACTTTACAAAAGATGAAATGCTTTTATTAAAACTAACCATTTCCTCAACAGAGACCTCCTTTCAAAATACTATAATTGCATACAACAGTCAATTAACATAATTAATATCTTTAATTTGACCTGAAGCACTTACAATTTGAGACAATCGCTTTTCAATATCAAAGATTTGACTAAACTTTATAAAAGATGAAATGCTTTTATTAAAACTAACCTTTTCCTCAACAGAGACCTGCTTTCAAAATACTATTATTGCATACAACAATCAATTAACATAATTAATATCTTTAATTTGACCTGAAGTACTTACAATTTGAGACAATCGCTTTTCAATATCAAAGATTTGACTAAACTTTATAAAAGATGAAATGCTTTTATTAAAACTAACCTTTTCCTCAACAGAGACCTGCCTTTCAAAATACTATTATTGCATACAACAATCAATTAACATAATTAATATCTTTAATTTGACCTGAAGTACTTACAATTTGAGACAATCGCTTTTCAATATCAAAGATTTGACTAAACTTTATAAAAGATGAAATGCTTTTATTAAAACTAACCTTTTCCTCAACAGAGACCTGCTTTCAAAATACTATTATTGCATACAACAATCAATTAACATAATTAATATCTTTAATTTGACCTGAAGTACTTACAATTTGAGACAATCGCTTTTCAATATCAAAGATTTGACTAAACTTTATAAAAGATGAAATGCTTTTATTAAAACTAACCTTTTCCTCAACAGAGACCTGCTTTCAAAATACTATTATTGCATACAACAATCAATTAACATAATTAATATCTTTAATTTGACCTGAAGTACTTACAATTTGAGACAATCGCTTTTCAATATCAAAGATTTGACTAAACTTTACAAAAGATGAAATGCTTTTATTAAAACTAACCATTTCCTCAACAGAGACCTCCTTTCAAAATACTATAATTGCATACAACAGTCAATTAACATAATTAATATCTTTAATTTGACCTGAAGCACTTACAATTTGAGACAATCGCTTTTCAATATCAAAGATTTGACTAAACTTTACAAAAGATGAAATGCTTTTATTAAAACTAACCATTTCCTCAACCGAGACCTCCTTTCAAAATACTATAATTGCATACAACAATCAATTAACATAATTAATATCTTTAATTTGACCTGAAGCACTTACAATTTGAGACAATCGCTTTTCAATATCAAAGATTTGACTAAACTTTACAAAAGATGAAATGCTTTTATTAAAACTAACCATTTCCTCAACAGAGACCTGCTTTCAAAATACTATAATTGCATACAACAATCAATTAACATAATTAATATCTTTAATTTGACCTGAAGCACTTACAATTTGAGACAATCGCTTTTCAATATCAAAGATTTGACTAAACTTTATAAAAGATGAAATGCTTTTATTAAAACTAACCTTTTCCTCAACAGAGACCTCCTTTCAAAATACTATAATTGCATACAACAATCAATTAACATAATTAATATCTTTAATTTGACCTGAAGCACTTACAATTTGAGACAATCGCTTTTCAATATCAAAGATTTGACTAAACTTTACAAAAGATGAAATGCTTTAATCAAAACTCACCATTTCCTCAACAGAGACTTCCTGGATCTCTTAATCAAAAAGCTAATTGCATATAACAATCAATTAACATAAATTACTTTAATTTGACATTAAGCACTTACAATCTGAGACAATCATTTTCCAATATCAAAGATTCGACTAAAGTTTACAAAAGATGAACTCCTTTAATCAAAACTCACCATTTCCTCAACAGAGACCTCCTGGACCTCTTAATCAAAAAGCTAATTGCATATAACAAACAATCAATTAACATAAATTACTTCTATTTGACCTTAAGCACTTACAATCTGAGACAATCACTAAAAAGTTTTGGTTTTTTCTCCTAGTAATTTAATATTTTTTACGTTTAAACAAAAATAGTTGTTTAATTTATAAATGCGAATTCCTGTTTATTATTTTAATGATTTTTTAGAACAGTATTTTTATCTTATAGTTTATTTTGACAAGTGCTTAAAAATTTAATTTTTAAGCAATACGTTTTTCTATTTGCTTTTAATTGGCTTTAAACACTTTCATATAAATTAATAAATCATGAATATGCTATATCCCTCTTTCAATTCATATTTTTATAAATTTAATATTAATTAATTAATAATTGCTTAATATTCTCTTTTATTAATTTTTAACAACAACTTACTGGTTCTTAAAAGAACTATTTTTCAAATCTTCTCTTGTTAAGACTCTTATTATTATATTTATTGTTTAGCTATTAATTTTGAAGTGCTAGTCCATTGACCTTAATTAAATCATTGCTGAATCAATTCAATTAAAATATTCTTATTCTTAATTTTGAGACAATTCTTGTATAATTATTTAGTCCCCTTTATTCAATTAAACCTTTGGCAAAATTAAATTGAATTTATGTTTATTTATAATTGAATTACTTTCCCATAAATATCATATATTTATAAATTCTATTATATCAGCAATTTATAGATTTCTTTTAATTACAACTTTAATTTGAACCAAGAACTCATTGATTCGATAAAAAGTTAATTAAGTATAGCTCAGTCATCTTTTAGAATATTCTTAAGTTAATACTATATAGTTACAAATTATCTATTTTAAGACTTAAAATTTTATATCTTTTGGAATTTAATTTTTGATTTTTTATATGCTAAATTACTCTTTAATTATTATTATTTATTTAATTAATGAAAGTGAACACGCTATAGAAAATCTTGTGTACTAAAAGCCTCCTGTACGAGAATCTACTTTAACTCTTTATTTCATAAATGTAAGAAGAAATAATAGAGGTTCTTATTTAAAGTACCAAAGTAAATGGGAACACTATTAATTCAGATGCAAACTAAGTAAATTAAAGGTTCTTTTTAATAAATTACCAATTTTAATGAGATAGAGATTCTTTTATTGATGAAAGCCATATCATTTTAAAAGGCATTAACTGAAGCTTCATCTCATGAAGTAAAAGAACATATAAACTTCAAAAAGAGGAAAGCTCTGTTAGAAATGGCAACAATAAAACTTAAATTAACAAAAATTGCGATTAAAACTAGTTCTAAAATTAAGAAAGATTGAAATGCTATGCGTCTTAGCAAAAGTTATAGCTATAAAAATTTGCTATAACTCCTCGACTTCTGTTACAATTATCTGATAAGTACTTCACAATAATGCTTCTGTTAAAAAGATTTAAATGTCGTCCTAGCTCACGTAGATTCCAAAAACTCCTCCCTTGTTTTTAATTAGTTTGCAAAACCACCAATAAATAATTGTCTGAAGTCTAATAACGAGAGAGCTAAATAGTTAACTACTTAATTGAAAATGGGAGAAATATATGGGAGTGATACCTTTTGAACTTGTAGAAATGCAAACAATATTTTTAAAGATAAATCCTTTGTATCCTTTGAGAAATAAAAGATAGATATTAAAGCAAAACTTAAACCGCTTTTAATGCTCAATAAAATCATTTGCTAATCTAGTTTACAGCTTGGATATTGAAATAATTAAACTTTGAACTATTATATATTTTTATAAATAATTTCTCGTATGTTTTCATGTTTTTAGAGTACTCATAATTATTATTGTCACAATTTCAGGGAGTTACGATGATAATGATTTGACTGGAGTACCTCATAACATTAATTCAATTATAAATACGAAAATAATTAAGTATATTGATATGTAAATATATTATCTTAAAATATAAGAATAATACAATAGCATTTTAGAGTATTGCTTTCGTTGTAATAAATAACAATTTTTCTTAAGTATATATATTCTCACAATTTTTTTTAATTAATTTATAAATATTTCTTCTATTTCTACTTAATTTTATTTAAACATGTTTAAATCATGATTAAAATATTTAATAAAATGTTTTTATTTCAACATAATATTAAATTTTTGTTCTTTTGCCTTATATTTATTATTTTTATTAAAATATTTATAAAGAGATTATTTATAATAATCATTTATAGGTTTTATTGATATATTGATGAGAAAATTATCATAATATTTGTTTATATATGCTAAATCACGTACTTTAATTTTAATATGTTGTTAAGACACATAGAAATATCAGTTATTTCCAATTTAAGATTTAAACAATGTTATTAGTATTGAATGGATAGAGTTTTCATTATAATTATAATTATTATAGCTATTATTTTAAAATATAAGTTGACTTATTATTTTTTAGAATGAGTGGCTAGGCAAATGTCAATTCAAAAATATTAATCAAGCAGAAAATCTAATAATAGTTGTAAGTAATATAAAAACAAAAGGAATATCAAGAGTTTAATAAGGGAACAGGGATGATATTTAGTAAGTGAATATTTTAAAACTTCAAGATTTCAAGTTCATTAACTGAAAAATAATCAATATATTATTGGCTTATTTAAGAGATAGAAAAGAATATGATAAATACAATAAATAAAATTTAAAAATGGGAAAAAGAATCATTAATTTAAAAAGAAATGGAAAAGAGTGTGGACTAGCTTGAGGCAAAATATCATCAATCTATTGTGAAGTTTGGTAGACTACATATAAAAAGAGAATCAATATTGAGCAGTTAAACATCTATGAAAGACTTCTATGAATGTTCATAAAGAGACTATAACAAACAAATAGTAAAATAATCTAAGTTTAAGCCTAATAAATAATAATAATAAAGATATTAGATGAGTTCAGTATAAAATTGAACAATGACCTCTAACTTCACTTTCTTCAGCAAATAAGAGAAGTTGAAGGGTGAGGTAAAATAACTTAAAGATTTGTTGAAGACTAACGTGGCAAGAAAAGATCAACTGTGATAAACAACAAGAGATAAATATCATCGTAGTCTATCGAGCTAAATTTATTCCTTTAAAATATAAGAAGAATAAACCCAAAAGCTAAAACAACACCAGATGATCAGGGAAAAAAAGACAAACTACTGTACTTATTTGAAATGAGACTTCAATGATTGGTTAGACTAAACATCAAGAATATAGTGGAAATATAACGAGCATAAAATGGTAGAGTTCAAGTTTAAAACAACGGAAAGTTCCAAAAATAAAAAAATAAAACTCTCAGTTTATATATAGCTTAAACAATACTAAATGTGGGAGGCTTTACACAATATATTATCGCAGCTTAATTTCCTACTGTAACGATGAAATCAAAGAATTATAAAACAGATTAATATATGATAAAATCACTCTAACTGTTAAAGACAAAGAATAGTCAGGGGAGACTTCAGCCTCCATATATAAAGATTTTATCAAAAGACTTGACAAAGAAACACATGAAGAGTCTTTACTATAATGACAAGAGGGTTCAACAAAAGGAAATTAACTTAATAAATTATCTTAAATGTGACTGTAACTAGTTGTGAAACTTGTGAACTTAGATTAACATACCAAAAAATGGTAAAATTATAAGTGAGAATTAAAACGATTTAAACTCAATTAAATGAAAATAATATAAGAATTTCAGACATTAGAAATAATGCTAGAAGACTTTTAAAGAAGGAGGAGGAGAATTAACAGCAGAGGATTAGTAGATTAAACAGTTTATAAAACTTTCCAATACATATTAGAGAGATACCGTAAGGGAATGGTATAAAAAACTTCCTAAATAAGCAATAAAGAATAGAATGAAAAACATCAAGAATGTTCCAAGATATCAAGGGACATTTGAGAGATGCTATTAGAGACTTGGAACACTGCCTAGAAAAAATACAAACTAAAATAATTCTTTATGAATAAAAAATAAGTTGAAAGCTTTAAATTAAATGAAAAATTAATAATATAAATAAGTTTATATATATATCAAAATAAAAGTAAATGTAAAAAGAATGAACAGCTTTGATATTATTCTTTCCTCCTTGGTATTCATCTCCAAATACATGAATTAACTTTTCTAATTTGATGCGTTTCTGTTCTTTTACTTATTCCTCGATCTCTTCCCAACAATTATTTGAAATATTGTTGAAAGAATGTTTAAATTAAATTTAGATTTTTTAAAATGTAAAAGCAGTAAGCCAAAAATCGTGGAATGGCTCAACTCAGTAATAATACCATAATACATTATAAAAGGAAAGAATCTAATCCTACAGATCAAGTGTCAAGGTGATTTATACTCAGAAATTACTAATGCCAACCCCATTGTAATAATTGTAATAACCTCTCATCTAAGTAAGATAGTGGAGAAGATGATTATATATATAACTTAGGAAATCAAAAACAATTTGGTATCGATTGTTAATTACCTAATGTATTCAAAGATAACATAAATACTCGAATTAACCGAATGAGAATGCTACTAGAACACATTAAAACATCAGGAAAGAAGAGCAATAGTAGTGAAGCATACCTCTTGGTCAAATTTACAATAGGCTTATGATTCAAGTCTTGAAAGAGTAATTAATAGTTAATGAATTGAACTAAATATTGATATTTCACAACTAATGTAAAATTGATAGAGAAGCTTCACAAGAAGAACAAGATAAAATATTAAGGGAAAGAAGTTGTAACTCAACAAGAAGTGGCCCAGATAAGAAGATTATCATAAATGTTATGCAAAATTTCCATATAAGATGCTATATATATTAACAATAACTATTATCATTGATAAATAAGTGTCAACTAATTAATTTTGCGGATGACTAAATATAATTATTAGCAATCAGGAATAATTCAAATGATTACTGGAATGTTCCAGAATATTAGAGCAATCACATATTGTGAAACTTAACCAGAAAAGACAATCTTCTTGAGTGATGCTAAATAGTTTGATAATTTATTTAAATTAATTTGGGATTCATTAGATATAAGAGGCTAAATACCTTGGATTAAACAATTGCTTAAGGTATCAGTAGCTTCTTATTATTCCTTAAATGATTTAAAACTAAAAACAGAACCTTTTCAATTACTTACATAGTCTTATAATCAATAAGATGTGACACTATAATGGTGGCATAAATTAGTCATCATTGATAAACTAATAAATAACTTTTTTAGCAGCACAATGTGTGAAAATAAAGGAAATGATAAATTTAGAATTGATCTCAATAGAACTATTTTTAAGATTTCACTTATTAAGAAATGCCACAAAACTTAAAGAAAAATTTCCCAATAAAAATATATAAGAAATAGTTCAAAAGAACCTCAAAAAAAAGATTAGAATAATCATAGAAAAATTAGATCTCAAAGCTAAAGAAAATAGGAAAATAATCAGAACTATATTGTGAATTATGGTATAAGCCATTAATGCATTATCCACAATACTTAATATGATATTGCATGATCAGAGGCTAAGAAATCTGGGCAAAACAGATACTTTAAACAAGTGATGAGGATAGCAAAAATGGGTAATGGAGTGTGACGAAAAGAAATTAAAAACGTTCTACTTACTTTAAAATCCAAATGAAAGAAAACAAGAGTGTAAATATATGTAAAATCTAAGAATTATAATTAGAGAATTATTATTTAAAAGATTTACTAAAGCTAAGCTAAGACTAAAAGGAGCAATCCTAACTCAATAAGTAAAGAGTGGAAAATTGAGCAGAGGTTTAAACACCACACTTAAAAAAAGATGTTATAACTGTTAGAATAGGAGTTAATTTAAATTTATTCTATAATAAATTGATTATTATTATAATTGTTATGAAGAAATTTGAATGCATGATTTAAATAATAATAAAATATTTAAAATCTATGTTTTGAAAAATTCAATTTACTAATAAATAAACTTACACTAAAAAATTTAACCTTACTACTACGGTAGTATAAAATCAAAATTAAAAATAAAGTTGATATTTTAATTAGATTTATTTACCATTAAATATTTTTGACTCTAATTACATTTTTTTCTAATACTATTATCATTAATGATGTTGCTCGAAGACCTATGAATGTTATCGCTAAAGAAGAGCCGGTCTTCCCCTTCAGTTAAGGCGTCATCCTCGATACTGATCCTGGCCTCAGTGCCTCATGCTATTAAACCACTGCATGCCTCTGTTTTCTATGAGAGCTTAAAGAGGCTTCTCGAAATCTTTTATAGCAAGTCCTTCCTGTCAGCATAAGGAGATCTGCCAAATGGATGGCACCAATATTAACAAGGAAAACGCAAAGAAACATGCCAGCTATCTACTAGAACAAAGGGAAATTAAAGTGATGGCGATGTAGCTCTTGCTGGGAATAGACATCAAGAAACGAAGATATAAGCTTTAGAGAACACAAACGATAATTAAAAGATTACTGATTTAATCATGATTACTTGGTTTTATCAATTTGACATTTAAGTTGATAGTGTAGCCCTCGAAATTGATTCTTTAATGCTTTAATCTGGTATAATAATTAACGAGGTTCATCATTTATATTCTTAAGCTAAGCTGTGTTGGTTAACAATATTTAAAATAAAATATCTCAAGAATAAATGCAAGCTTCAGAGTATGAAATAAAAAAAATTACTGCTAATTAATTCAGAGCAGTGTTCATGGTTCTAAAATGAAGTTTACTCACTCAAAAGGAAATAAGAAACAAATATAAAAGAAATTAAATAAAATAATTAGCAATTGAAAGGAAAGTACCTACCTATGTAGGCATAGAGAGATATTTCAGATGAATATTCTTAAAATCTTGAATAGTTAATAAAATTTCGCATTTAAGTTGTTTTAAAATTAACCAACTTGCCCTAAACAAATTCATAACACTTCAAATCTTAAATTAAAAAAAGAATAAGTAAAACTTCATTTTGGGTAAGAGATAAATTCAAGCAATCAAATAAATACAAAATACCCCCAATCATCCATATTTTATGGTACTGGAGTCGAGTTCAAAGCAATATTAAAATTTACTCTATATTAGCAATTGCATTTCTCAAAACGTAGCTCACTGCGTGCCTTTATCCATGAATTACAAGGTATATTTCAGATAGCGAAATATATTGGCTTAATTCATAAGAAGAATAAGAACAGCAATAATATAAAATTAATTTCATTAAGCTTTATTTGTTATCATCACTATTATCTGCTTTAGCTTATATAACCTCCATATCTTTATATGATTAAATATTAAGCGAGTTTAATAAATTATTTAATGCTATTTAAAATAAATCATTTTTTTGATATTATTTTCATAAATGAATAGATTTTTTAAAAAAATTAACTGTAATTTTTTTCAATTTATTTTCATGTGTTTCTGATTATAAATTGTTTTAAATTCTTTAATCATTAATATTTATTTAATTTTTTTCCCGCTGTTTTCTCATTAGTTATTTCTTGATAACTGATGAGATATATAAATGGTATCTTCTTAACAAATTAAAATATTTAATAATATAAATTATAAATAACAATATTAATAACTGCAGTAGCAACAATAATTTAAATTAATATTATCTTTTACATTAGACTAATATATTATGTTTTTAGAAAATTTGGATTTTTGGAAAATCAAGTTATTATTATATTGTTGTTGCTATTGCTGTTGTTATTATTGTTATTGATAATTTCTTTTTTAATCATTTTAATTTTTATGAAGATATCATTAAAATATCTTAAAAAGATTATCAAGAAATAATGTAAGAGAAAACAGCAACTGCGAATTAAAAAAATGGAAGTCATTTGGAAATTAAAAAAAATTAATAATCAGAAACACAAGTAATTATTTCGAAATTGCTACAGTTATATTTTAAATTAGTCTATTGTTTTATAAATATAATATCAATAAAATGATTTCTTTTTAAAAGTTCTTACATTTTTATTATACTCGCTTAATCTTAACAGAGGATCCTTAAGATTGGAGATATACGAATCAAGGATTTAAATAGTTAGCCTGCCATTATTATAAAACTTTTTGGAGCATCTGGACGAAGTAATGGAGAGAATTATGGGTCAAGCTCACAAAGTGGAAAAGAAAGTAAAAAAAAAGATGCAAGATACTGACTTGTTAATCGCAAAATTTTCGACATAAAAGTTTATTGAAAATTTATTTTTATTATATTTTTATAGGAATAGATTACAAAACATGTAAAAGTATTATCGAATGATCAACTTAAAAGTTGGGTTTTAAAAAAAAGAAGAAAGGGAAATTAGGACTAAAAATAAAATAGGAAAAGGCAAAAAAATAATTTAAACTTGACATCAGTTAAATATGGATATTTAACATTTAATAAGATCAGACAATGATGACAATAAAGAGATATTCAAAGCAAAATTTAAATATCTAGCTTCAAATACAATTAGAAGAACCAATATTAAATAATGAATTTTAATTTTAATTTAAATAATACTAAAAATTAAAGAACTCATTTTGGACAAAATTAATAGAGCAAGTGGCAAAATATTTAATATATATTGAAACTTGAAGTTTAATACTTTAAATTATTATACATCCTGGATTTGATGAAATATAAACTTTTAAAATATGAATAACCAGATGAAAATCTTAAGAATTCTTTCTTTTTCGAGCTTGTTTATAGCATAATATGAAATGGTACAACTCGGAATTATTCATCATGTTTCTTCTTAAGATCCATACTACTTTATTATTTTAAATACAATTAGTGCTTTGAGATATGTTTAATTGAATAAAAGTGTACTGTTTTATGACATTTTAGCTAAATATTAATTTATATTATTACCATTTTTTATTATTTTGACTATTCAAACATTTTGATGATAATTTTATAAATTTATTTAATGTTTCTACGTTATTTAAGTATTTTTTTACAAAACTATATATATGTTGAAATGATTGGACAACTAATTTTGACAATGAGAAGTCTTGAGTGAAAGGATATGTTTTTGATAAGCAATTAAGTTTCTCTTTTTTCAAGTTATTTCGCAGATACACATCCTGAAATAAATGGTTTAAAGGATGATGCCCAAATCAGTGTTCTGTAAATTACATCACTTAGATGTGATGTTGTGTGACCTTTAAACTTTACAAGATTGACTATATTGGAATGTTCTAACAACGGTTTTCTAAGTAAAGCATTTTGAAATAATTTAAATTCTTCAAATCATTATGAATATAGCATATTGGCTTAAATTACTAATTATGATTATTATGTTTAAATCTTGAATTTTCATCATATTTAACTATTCTTGTATATTTATCAACTCTACTTTTTATAGTAAGAATATATTGTTTATTCTATTAATGAATATTTTTTGTTTACTTTAGATCCATATATTCATAAATAGAATAAAAGATTTATTTAGATTTAGACATATAATTACTCTATTTGGTTTTTTAAAAAGGAATTACTTTCTCTCAACGAGTCACCTTCACATTAAAAAAGAAATTATTATATAAATATATATATAAATAAATCAATTATATTGCCAAAATGTAATAAAAAGATTAATCACTTATATTCATAGGCGTAACTAACCCCATGATTTAAGCCATCAAACATTTTAGCAGAACGAGTTTTAGGCACCGCTCTATCTCAATTCAAATCTGATGATAACCTTGACTATCAAGACATTCCACTGATTACTTTAAATTTTCCTAGATAGAATTACAATTTATTAATTTGACTATGATTTTCCTCTAATGTTAATCAAAATTATTATTTACTCAAAAAGATATGTTAACCACATGTATAATCTCAAATTGATATATAGCTTCATGTATATGCTTAAAATAGCAAGATTCGATATAATATTATCGATTTCAAATTAAATAACGCATTAAATAATAATAATAAAAATAATCTATGTAGATAGTATATACTCTTTGATGTTAATATGCTAAATATATTTTTAGTTAAGCCATAAAATTGATTTGATAATGGCCAAATAATCAAGAGCAACCGTTAGAATCAATGAAGATAATAATAATCAAGGTGTAGAATACCAATATATCTATTCCATTTTACATTTTAATGCAGATAATCTACAATAACACACTTTTTACAAATATTAATTTAAGAATTAATAATTATAAATTAAATTCAAGTTTACTTATCTTTAAACCATATTATATAATGAATTTTCTTAAATGATATTGGATCCAGAATATTTCCCACTTTAGTAGCATAAAGAGATCTAATAAGCCCAAACTTTATTCATCACTTCTTTGAGGTCTATTATTAATTAAATTCTTATAATAATATAAATAAATTTAAACTGCTTTCCAAATAGATAGGTAAAATCTGGAAAATTTAATTTAATCATTTTTACTCATATTTCACTATAAATATGGTATATATACTAATGAGACTGCCTCTAATGATAAAGTAAGATAACTCGGTCTCCATTTCCTCATTAAGAAGTTAAACTAATGGTGATAAAAGAAGGAAGAAATGAACTCAATGAAGCGAAGACAATCAAGACAGAGAAAAGAAAAAATTTAAGGCAAGAAGCCTACAAGTTAAGTGGAAATGATAGGGTTTGTCAATTATTATGACTAGCAAGATCTTGAATCATATATAAATATAGAGAAGTTAAAATTAATAGTAAATCCATAAATATTGTTTATTTGGCTAATACTTATCTTACCATAATAATTAAGGCAATCATCATTCATACGAAACTATTTAGCCTAATCAGATTCGTATTCATAAAGCAAGCAAAGAATTGATGTTTATCCAATAATTTAGCTTGCATGTAAAAGTAGAAATTAAGAAAGCCTGATATATTATAAAATTAAGATTTAAGAGGAATGAATAAAGAATCCTATTTAATGATGACATGAAAGATAGATTGATTGGAAGAAATCTTATATATATAAAAATATTATCCAGTAAAGAGTACTATGCATAGATATAGAATATAAAAAACATAACTCATCTAATTACTAAAAGTTAATATATATTCTATTAACACTAGTGTTTGATGATATTAATCAAGATCAAAATTATAAATGTTATTTGATGAGAAACAAAAATAAATTAACAACAAAAATGATTTATAATATAATGTGTCATAAAATGATAAACTGATTTCTGTCACATTCTCAAGTTAACAGGAATGAAATAATGTTAAAATGTCACAAAAAAAAAGATAGATAAATATGTTAAAGTGAAAATATCAAATAAAAAATTTCAATAAAATAAGAAAAAAATAAGATATAAACACATGATTTTAAGAACGAAATTTTAATATAGGAGAATGAATGTCTCAGATTGTAAGTGCTTAAGGTATAATTAAATTAATTTATTTTTTTTGATTGTTATATGCAATAAGCTTTTTGATTAAGAGGTCCAGGAGGTCTCTGTTGAGGAAATGGTGAGTTTTGATTAAAGGAGTTCATCTTTTGTAAACTTTAGTCGAATCTTTGATATTGGAAAATGATTGTCTCAGATTGCAAATGCTTAACGTCAAATTAAAGTAATTTATGTTAATTGATTGTTATATGCAATTAGCTTTTTGATTAAGAGGTCCAGGACGTCTCTGTTGAGGAAATGGTGAGTTTTGATTAAAGGAGTTCATCTTTTGTAAACTTTAGTCGAATCTTTGATATTGGAAAATGATTGTCTCAGATTGTAAGTGCTTAAGGTCAAATTAAAGATATTAATAATGTTAACTGATTGTTATATGCAATTAGCTTTTTGATTAAGAAGTCCAGGAGGTCTCTGTTGAGGAAATGGTGAGTTTTGATTAAAGGAGTTCATCTTTTGTAAACTTTAGTCGAATCTTTGATATTGGAAAATGATTGTCTCAGATTGTAAGTGCTTAACGTCAAATTAAAGTAATTTATGTTAATTGATTGTTATATGCAATTAGCTTTTTGATTAAGAGGTCCAGGAGGTCTCTGTTGAGGAAATGGTGAGTTTTGATTAAAGGAGTTCATCTTTTGTAAACTTTAGTCGAATCTTTGATATTGGAAAATGATTGTCTCAGATTGTAAGTGCTTAAGGTCAAATTAAAGATATTAATAATGTTAACTGATTGTTATATGCAATTAGCTTTTTGATTAAGAAGTCCAGGAGGTCTCTGTTGAGGAAATGGTGAGTTTTGATTAAAGGAGTTCATCTTTTGTAAACTTTAGTCGAATCTTTGATATTGGAAAATGATTGTCTCAGATTGTAAGTGCTTAAGGTCAAATTAAAGTAATTTATGTTAATTGATTGTTATATGCAATTAGCTTTTTGATTAAGAGGTCCAGGTGGTCTCTGTTGAGGAAATGGTGAGTTTTGATTAAAGGAGTTCATCTTTTGTAAACTTTAGTCGAATCTTTGATACACGTGACCATCACTTGAAAATGCATGATTTCACTGTTAATTCGTCGAATGACGTCAAAATAGAGCAGTGACCACGACCAACCCTCAACTCACCAGATAGATCACGTGGTCACGTGGTCACTGCCTCCGTGGTCCTCGTGACCATGACCGTGACCATGGTGACGGTGACCATGACCACGGTGACCACGTGACCATCACTTGAAAATGCATGATTTCACTGTTAATTCGTCGAATGACGTCAAAATAGAGCAGTGACCACGACCACCCCTCAACTCACCAGATACGTGGTCACGTGGTCACTGCCTCCGTGGTCCTCGTGACCATGACCGTGACCATGGTGACCATGACCATGACCACGGTGACCACGTGACCATAACTTGAAAATGCATGATTTCACTGTTAATTCGTCGAATGACGTCAAAATAGAGCAGTGACCACGACTACCCCTCAACTCACCAGATAAATGGTCACGTGGTCACTGCCTCCGTGGTCCACGTGACCATGGAGACCATGATCATGACCACGGTGATCACATGACTATCACTTGAAAATGCATAGTTTCACTGTTAATTCGTCGAATGACGTCAAAATAGAGCAGTGACCACGACCAACCCTCAACTCACCAGATACGTGGTCACGTTGTCTCTGCTTCCGTGGTCCTCGTGACCATAACCGTGACCACGGTGACCACGTAAAGATCACTTGAAAATGCATGATTTCACTGTTATTCGTCGAATGACGTCAAAATAGATCTGTGACCACGACCACCCCTCAACTCACCAGATACGTGGTCACGTGGTCACTGCCTCCGTGGTCCTCGTGTCCATGACCGTGACCATGGAAACCATGACCATGACCACGGTGACCACGTGACCATCATTTGAAAATGCATGATTTCACTGTTAATTCGTCGAATGACGTCAAAAAAGAGCAGTGACCACGAACACACCTCAACTCACCAGATACGTGGTCACGTGGTCACTGCCTCCGTGGTCCTCGCGACCATGACCATGACCACGGTGACCACGTAACCATCACTTGAAAATGCATAATTTCACTGTTATTCGTCGAATGACGTCAAAATAGAGCAGTGACCACGACCACCCCTCAACTCACCAGATATGTGGACACGTAGTCACTGCCTCCGTGGTCCTCGTGACCATGACCGTGACCATGGTGACCATTACCATGACCGTGACCATGGTGAACATGACCATGACCACGGTGACCACGTGACCATTACTTGAAAATGCATGATTTCACTGTTAATTCGTCGAATGAGGTCAAAATAGAGCAGTGACCACGACCAAACCTACAACTCACCAGATACGTGGTCACGTGGTCACTGCCTCCGTGGTCCTCGTGACCATGACCATGACCACGGCGACCACGAGACCATTACTAGAAAAATGCATGATTTCACTGTTAATTCGTCGAATGAGGTCAAAATAGAGCAGTGAGCACGACCAACCCTCAACTCACCAGATACGTGGTCACGTGGTCACTGCTTCCATGGTCCTCTCCTCGTGACCATGACCGTGACCATGGTAACCATGACCATGACCCCGGTGACCACGTGATCATCACTTGAAAATGCATGATTTCACTGTTAATTCGTCGAATGACGTCAAAATAGAGCAGTGACCACGACCACCCCTCAACTCACCAGATACCTGGTGACGTGGTCACTGCCTCCGTGGTCCTCGTGACCATGACCGTGACCATCGTGACCATGACCATCGTGACCATGACCACGGTGACCACGAGACCATCACTTGATAATGCATGATTTCACTGTTAATTCGTCGAATGACGTCAAAAAAGAGCAGTGACCACGACTAGCCCTCAACATACCAGATAAATGGTCACGTGGTCACTGCCTCCGTGGTCCACGTGACCATAACCGTGACCGTGACCATGACCATGACCACGGTGACCACGAGACCATCACTTGATAATGCATGATTTCACTGTTAATTCGTCGAATGAAGTCAAAATAGAGGCAGTGACCACGACCA
>ARYC01008893.1:0-20808 GCA_000711775.1 Oxytricha trifallax
CTTTAAAAGGCAAAGTTAAATGAGTGCAGGCATATCATATAGCTTGATGCTATTTTACTTGGTAAAGATAATGTGGCCTTCAGGCTTCCATTACTTGAAATGACTTACAGAGAATTCTTATCTGACAATAGATGTCAGAGATAAATTGGCTAGATTGTATAGCAAATAGTGGAGGGGATTGAAGAGCTTCACAAGCTAGGCTATGTTCATAGAGACTTAAAGCCAGAGAATATCATGTTGAATTTTTCAGCCTCTTAGAGTTTATATTATAGACTTCAACAGAGCTCAAAGAGTGCAAGCCTCTGCATAAGGAAATGTATACGGTACTCCTGGATATTTCCAGAGAGAGAGGATTGGAGAGATGGAGACACTTAATGGGATATCTGGGCTCTAGCAGTAATAATAATAGAGAGCGACATGCCAAGAAACGATTTACTTTAGCTGCAAGGGTGAGAGAGATTCTAAGCAAAGAATCAAACAATATCTCGATAAAAATAAAATAAATGGAGGTCTCAGAGTACTTGCATACTCAACTATTATCAAGCCAAGCTAAGCGAATTAACAAACAATAGACACAATCAAACATCAACTTAGAAAGATAAAATTCAGAGAACTGCCACATGACTCGAAGCTTATGTTTGTGGGAAATATTTTAAAAACTCGCTTGTTATACTCACTTAAAATACTAATATTTAAACATTAAACCCCTACATAAACCCTAGTAAAACCCTAATAAAGTATGCAATAATAGTCTACTTTTATCAATCAAAAACTCAATCAAACTACTGAAAGGGTTTTGGGGTTTTGATTCTGTGACTAAAGAGATTTTTGATGAATTGGAAATACAAGTTCTATTGACTAATCATGTGTAGAAATGTTTTACTCTACTGATGGATTGTTTTAGATTTGATCAAAATTTATTGTTAGGTTGTGGTCTCTCTTTTTTATATTTAGTATAGGAAATACGTCATCCCTCATTTTAGTATGTTTTTCCTATTTAGTAGTAATTTCAGGAGAAAACAATTCAATGTGGTTTTGTTGGTCGGGTCTCAGGATTTTCTAGTTGAAGTCTATCTGATGTATTGATGATGGAAAAATTTTGAAAACTACATTAAATAGATCTTAGGGAACTAGAGGTTTGATAGTAGGTTAGAGGAAACCATAATGAGTATTATATTAAGATTAAGGAAATATTGGTTTCTACCACTGAGTTTGGACCTAGGTTTGCTGAGACTTCTAAGTTAGTTACTAAATAGAATGTTAGAGGCTAGTTTATGGAAGACTGAATTTTTCTATATATTTTTGAGAAAATATATTTTGAGTCTTGTTTTATTAAAAGAGTGAAGGTTATTAGCTCAATTAGCAAACTGGAAGAGAAGTGGGTGTCTCCTGTAGCTATTATTGTTGTTGTTGGATTGTTCTTTCTCTTTTTATGGTTTATTCAATTTTTTAGAGAAATTTTTCATCCATCTAGGTTTCATCAAGTGACCTAGCTAATAGACTAGCTTAGTGAAAGGTTAATTTTTATTATAGGAGTCCCTTATTTGCACAGTATTGGATCTTTTTCTTTTGTAATGAGTAAAGATCTTACAGTAGTGGCTCTATTTAGTTGTTTAAATAAACATCTCCCTTAATAGCGGGCAGATGGAGCTCTTAATTATGGTTGAGCGACTGGCTACTAGGAAAGTGTGTCATTTCTGACTTATCGTCACAATCCCAATACGTCATCCAATTTTAATAATATTTATTATTATTATTAGTTTTTTTTTATTTAATGATTTTTTAACATCCTATTTTTGATCTTACTAATTAAATTTGTTACTCGTCTTAATTAAATTTACTCCATGAGTTTTTTTCATTTTTCAATTTTCAATTTTAATTTAGTCATGCTCATCTTAAATTCTCATTTGATTAAAAATCATTATTTTCGCCTTTATTCTCTAAGTTTATCACCTTTTTAAACCGTTATCATATTTAATAATACATTTCATTGAATATATATTTCTTTTATTTTAAAAATGATCAATATTACTTTATTCCGTAGATAAATCCATTTTAATCTTAATGAGTAAAAATTGTTATATTTACCAAGAATTAAAGAATAATCAAGTTTTTTCCCATCTTATTTATTAATATATTACTAATTAAATAATTAATATCGCACTCTAACCCTAACGATCATAAATTTGAGTTAGAGTGCGGAATAAATTAGAAAATAAATTTAAATATATGATCACTTTTAAAAATCACATATCGTTTATTATAAACGACATTAGGTTTTAATTAATAAAATTTAAATCATAAAAAATAATATATTTAACTTTTTAATTGAATAGTTTTTAAAAATACCAATATATCCTAATTTAATTATTGTAATATGTAATATATTTATTTATTAATTAAAACCTAATGTCGTTTATAATAAACGATATGTGATTTTTAAAAGTGATCATATATTTAAATTTATTTTCTAATTTATTCCGCACTCTAACTCAAATTTATGATCGTTAGGGTTAGAGGCGATATTAATTATTTAATTAGTAATATATTAATAAATAAGATGGGAAAAAACTTGATTATTCTTTAATTCTTGGTAAATATAACAATTTTTACTCAATGGAGGTTTAAGTGATTTTAATTTAACTTATTAACTTAATAAATTTATGTGAAACTTTTAAAAATTAATCATTCTACCTCTATCAGAGTTGAAGACTTCTTCCCCAATTTTCACAATCACAGCAGTTGAAAATTATAGGTTTATTACTCTCAGTCTGCTAAAATTGTCATCATTTTGACATCAGTGTCAACATTCTGACAATCGTGATTGTTTTTTTTATGCTTTTTTGTGATTAATCACAAAAAATTACAGTAATAAAGTTTGGAAATTAAAATAAATCACACATAAAATTTTTACTCAAGAATATAGAAGTATGGAAATTAAAGTATAGATATCAATATAAAATAGATTTTTAAAGTGTATACTTCTATATTCTTGAGTAAAAATTTTATGTGTGATTTATTTTAATTTCCAAACTTTATTACTGTAATTTTTTGTGATTAATCACAAAAAAGCCATAAAAAAAACAATCACGATTGTCAGAATGTTGACACTGATGTCAAAATGATGACAATTTTAGCAGACTGAGAGTAATAAACCTATAATTTTCAACTGCTGTGATTGTGAAAATTGGGGAAGAAGTCTTCAACTCTGATAGAGGTAGAATGATTAATTTTTAAAAGTTTCACATAAATTTATTAAGTTAATAAGTTAAATTAAAATCACTTAAAACTTCATTGAAATTAAAATGGATTTAGATATTAAATCTACGGAATAAAGTAAAATTGATCATTTATTTTATAATCCACAATAAATATAAAAGAGTGATTTTCTTTCCCAATATAGTCTTCATAACTTTTTCTTAATCAATAATTCTGCTTTTTCGCCATAAAAAAAGGTAATAATTACAATAATAGTTTTAATTTTTTCTTTATCTTAAGCAATTTCAATTAGTTTATCATTATATCGTAAAATCAAATGCCTTCCTTTTTTTATTGGCAATGAACTATGATATAATCATTTATAGAATGCTGAATCATCTCTTCAGTTAAATTTTTATAATAATAAATTTTCAAGGATAATTTATTAAGGGTTATTGAACATTTAGTTTAAATCTTTCGAAATTGAAGAAATAAAAATAATAATCAAAATATTAAATTCTTTTTTTCTACAAGGACCTAATTTACCGTAAGTGTGGCCTGTTTAAGATCGAACCCTTGTACATTTTCGAGTGAAAATTCCTCATTTATATTTCTTATTAAGTACCAAATGAAAGTTCTCTTAGATTTTATCTGTTGGTTGCGATACTTCATTTGGGAAAATAGACGATTCTTTAGTTTACTATGAAGCAAGTCCTTTCATATTGATAATTCTTTGTAATATTCAATGTTTTAAATTTAATTTTATTTAGGCATCCCCTAAAATCCTCATTATCTTTTTAATATCAAAATCGTACAGATGCTAAGTGTTTTAAGCAACTTCTTACAATAGTGAGGGTTGGGTTGGATACAAAAGTTTGCACAAATATTAAATTGAATAACAACGCTAATAGGCTCTTTTTTAAAGATACACTGGGTAGTGTTTCTATAGGAAACCTTTGAAGTTATCTAGTCTTCTATTGATCTATAAGGCGAATGATGTTATGAAATATATCAAACAATGTTTTATTTATGGTCAGGAGGTCTCAAAAAACTTTTGTAGATATTAAATACAAAAATATAAGATGGTTTAGCTAGGAAAATCTCAATAGATTGACTAAGGAAATACAAATGAATAAATTAAGGTTATCTTAAATATCATTGGCCTGTTAAAAAATAATATATTGGAGCTATTGAGAAGTTGAAGTAAAAATTAAATATAACAACTTTCAACTTGTTTTTTCAATAAACTATCAAATCAACTTAACCTTCGAGTTCACTGAATATCTATGTTAAAAAATTCAAACCCATTTCACACAAGTCTTCAATTAGCCTTCGAATACATTTAAGCAAGGAGTCATTATAAGAATATTTCTCTATTCCATCCAAATTTAAAATAGACTTTGAGTCCATAGTAACCACAATTAAATTTAAAATCAAAAAGAATTTCGCAAGTTAAGATAGAATTTTTTAAGAGTAAGTGAAATTTTAAATGAAATATAGAATTTGAATTTAAATGTACAAAAAGCAATTAAGATAAGGGCATTTTCTCAAATGTTGCTTAGAATGCCCAAATTTAAGGCAGATTTTTCTCAAAGTGTATTTATCACTTATACCCAAGATATTCTGAGTCGACAGCACAGCTGTGCTGTTTCACAAAACCGCACAGCTGTGCGGTTTATGTGCAAATCTAAGCCTCCGCACAATTTTTTCGCACTATTTTCGGTTCTTAATTCACAGTGTGCATTCAGGCTCTGTAGGCCTTATATACATAAATTCTTAATTATATTAATTATTATTAGGTTTTAATAATTTAAAATTATTAAAAATTAAATATGGTTATCTTTAATAAGGAATCTCTATAGAGAAATTAAATTAACTGAATAATTAATAAATTTATAATTAAACTTTTATAAATTAATAAATAATAATTAATATAATTAAGAATTTATGTATATAAGGCCTACAGAGCCTGAATGCACACTGTGAATTAAGAACCGAAAATAGTGCGAAAAAATTGTGCGGAGGCTTAGATTTGCACATAAACCGCACAGCTGTGCGGTTTTGTGAAACAGCACAGCTGTGCTGTCGACTCAGAATATCTTGGGTATAAGTGATAAATACACTTTGAGAAAATCTGCCTTAAATTTGGGCATTCTAAGCAACATTTGAGAAAATGCCCTTATCTTAATTGCTTTTTGTACATTTAAATTCAAATTCTATATTTCATTTAAAATTTCACTTACTCTTAAAAAATTCTATCTTATCAAGAAACACAAACTGCAGAATGATATGTCAATGAAAAAGCTCCTAAAGCTTCCATGACCTAATAATATATCTTAGATTCAGATGCATAGACTAAGTACAGACAGCATTCTGCAACATTCTTAAGCAACTGATTTATTAGTAATATCACTTATATACTATGCTCAGTGGTAGTGATAATATGTAAAAGTATAAGCTAATAATCAGATGGCGCTTAATAAATTTTGAAAAGATGCAAGCTACTGATTAAAGTCTATAGTTTCTTACCAATTAGAGTACGTTGCAGCTTCAAGAAGGAATGATATTAGGAGAGATGCGTCATTTTTCATCGATTGTATCTTGAGCTTCGAATATCTCCAACAACAAGCTTTCTAAAGTTTACAGGGACAGTAGAATATAGAGAAAATTCATCAGAGTATGCAAGTGCATAATCCCAAGAATAATCATAAAAAACACAAGAATTGTTTGAAATATTGAAAAGTAATCTATCTGATGCTCTCCAAAAATGATGAAATATTTTTTTCATCTATAAAAAGATGATCATTTACTCTACTACCCAAGCAAGAGTTCAGCAATCGCCACCAAAATATTGTTGTAAATGACAAATTATAAATTACAAAAGCATAACGGTAAGTGCAGGTGAATCTCCAAACAAAGGTTTGGATCTTTATATAGTTATGACAGATTTATTAATATTGATAAGTTCTATGACTTTATTGTGGGATTACATGAACAGAACTCTGAGAGCAAGCTTAACCTAGTTCTAGATAATTTAAGTGTGCATCATAATAAAATAATCAAAACTTTGACTTAAGAACTGGTCATAATTCTAAATTTTACCCCTCCATACTCATCCCAATATTATCCTATAGAAGATTATTTCTCGGTACTTAAGAACTAATTCAAGAAAATTAAGATGAAGATAGCTGGATAAGACTAAAGATTTGATGCCAAGAGAGTATTGGGATAAGCCTTTAACAGCATTAATGATGAAACGATAAGAAAAATTTGCAAGAAAAAGTTAAAAAAGTTTTATTTATGATGTTAATTTTTAGTTATGGATTAAGGTCATATTTTAAATCTCATCGAATTATTATTCATCATTCCAGTGTCTGATTATGATTTAAACATCGTGGTGTTTGCTTCCATGAGGCGAGCTCCGTCACTTTATCTGGTTCCTTTGCTTGTTGAAGCATGCTCTAATCCTCTGAACCGTTTTAGTGATAAAAACCTTGGGAGGTTACTGTTTAAATTTTCTAGTATTCATTAGTTTTGTTAAGGCATTCAAAAGTTGAATTATCTTCCAAGATTTTTCTAAATTTATTAAGTTAAATATAAAGATAGGTTACTTGAAATGAATGAGTGTCTGGTCAGCTAAGACAACCAATAATAAGAGATTAGAATGAAGTCATTCTTTTGGCTCTTACTATCAACGCAGTCCCTGATAACTCTTGACTTGTTGATGATATGTTAGAGATACTCGGGCAAATTGTATTGAGAATGTTGAAAAAGTGTTGTCTTTCAATTGGCTTAGATTTCTATGACTCCTCAGGCAGGTAAATGCTCAGCTTTTAATCGTCACTTACTTGCAACTATAGATCCGTTACTGAAGGTTCATCATACTTTGGGACCTTCAAAATCTTTATCTAAACCATTTGCAGAAGCCTCTTGTTTCCCTTAAAAATTACTTAGAAATATTCTCTCTTAACGCTATCAATTGATGGCATGTAATATCCCACTATAATTATCAAATTATTTTTGAATAACGATTTACAGAAATGAATATTCAAAATTCATATATGCAAACGAGTTTGTTATTTTATTTATATATTATTAAAATTAGATATCTTTGAAATAATAATTTAGTTTGTAAGTGAGGCAAAAGTAAGAAAATTTGATACTTTTTACCTTTTTTTTGTTTGATTATAATTGATAGTTTAAGATTACAATACCACAATCAATATTTTATCTATTTTAATATTTTAGAATATTTATTTTGGTACAATAATTGAGATAATTGAATTAATGAACTAACTTTTACATTATTTCTGATGGATAAAATGTGAATTAAAAATTTACTTTTGTTAAATGTCTTAACTATTTAATTCTATTAAATTCAGGATTCAATTATCAAAATTATAAATAGAACAAAAATTTTTGTAAATAAACTTCAATTTCTTATAAATCTAACTAAATTTTTAACAATATATTGTAAGTTAACTTCATAAACCTTTAATCATCACAAATTTAAATCTATAAATTATTAAAATATTTACAAATCTAAACATTTTAATTTTGTATAAAATAAAAGCAAACATTTCATTTTGGTCTCTCTAGTTCAAAGTATTTATTGACACTTTACCAATAATTATATCGCTGAATGTTATGAAGTTATAAATAGCTGTGGTTATTGTGTATTATATATTTCTACAACTCACTTATAAAAATATATTTTTTATAAGTGCTAGGGGCAAAAGTTTTTACGAACCTCATTTGATAAGATTAGATGTCAATTTTAAACTTAAACTAAACCCAAGCTAGTGGGTGTAATCTTCAGAATGTTGTCTTCTAATTGGCTTTCACTCATTAATAATTGACGATGTAATCTTTTTTGAGAGATTTTCTCCATAATTGATTTTCTCTTTAGCTAATAATAAATAAAATTAAATAATTACTTACCTTAACTATATGAAAAACAGCAATTTCATTATTGAAATTATTCTTGTGAAAGTGGAAATTGATCAATTAGTAATATTTTCCAAAATTGGTGAGTGTTTTTATTATCATTTTTATAAAATTAGAATTTTTAGGCTATGATTTTTTTGTGGTTTTTGAGATCTTTTTTTGGGGTTTTTGTTATTTTTTGAAATATCTTTACAGCTAAAATTTTTAATCACATCCCACCCCTTTTGTTGATTTAAAGACATTAGAGTTCAAGATTAAGCAATTTAATTTGAATTTATTAAAATAAAAATAAATCACAGATTCAAAAATTAAAAAATGTTAAGCTCCTAAAACTTAATGAATGACAGAGATGACTCACGCTTTCATTATAAGCCCTTTATAACAAAATCTATATCATCATCGATATCTAAGTTATCGATTGAATCTAACAAAAGTGACCAAATCGCAAAGAAGTGATAAAAAAATATTATGAAATATACCGAATTTAAGCAATATTATAATGAGGAAGATAAGATGCTGAAATTCGATGCTTGAAAGCTAAGATGATGATAAATTTAATCACAAATAACTACTAAAAATCTTTTAAGGATATCTAGAATAAACACAAGTGGAAAGAATACCCTCTTAATGAGCTTGATCGAGATCTTGTTAAGAACTTTATTAGAGTGAACATCTTAAAAGAAATCTGAATAGCTTCAAAAGAAGAAAGACTCAATGTTAAACAAACAGGCCCTGCATACGAAATAGCGTTAAAAGCTCAAAAGAATTTCTAGTAGAATGCTCCAATTTAAAGTGATAATTAATCCTCCTAAACCCAAAACGACATGTCGTAGTTTTCAATGTTCATCATTCAGCACGTCCCCGACTTTGAAGTTGAATTAAAGAAATGCATGATTTCGGAGTTAAATCCACCGCTCATTTCGAACAGAAATTTAAAGCTAGAGTGTTGACTCTTATTCACACACTTTATCCAAACCTAAAAAACAATGTCGATGCCTAAATTTTTGACAAGGCTGAGAAAATAGTCCTCGGTGAAATTTCATCATCAATAAACCGACATTGTAATGTTTCGAATCAGCCAATGACCGCTGGATTGGTTGGTCTCCTGCTGGATTTGAATTCATTTTAATCGCTCAAGTCTCTCACTTTACCGGAGAGCATACTAAACTTCCAATAGCATTTAGAAATAAAAGTGGATTCAGCGAAAGTGAAGCTGTATTGATTGTAAAATTTAGAGAGAATTTATTATTTAAGGATTTAGTCAAATAATGGAAAAATCGTGAATATACAAATGCTTAAATATAAAGAAATATATAATAAAAATACTTAAAACATTTTTTAATAATATTTATTAGAATTTGGTTGTATTTAAATGAATTAAAATATTATTGTAAATTGAATTATAATAACTTATTTATCTTTGGTTCTAGAGCCCATAATTTATATTATATTTTAAATTTATATATAAGCAAATATATTAATATTAAATAATAGATATAAAATTTGCTTTTAATATATTTTAAGTTTAATTTATTCATAAGTAAAATCATGTATTATATTTAGATAATTTACTAATTAAAGTAACAAATCTTAAAATTAAAAAATTTCAATATATAAAATAAATTATTAAACAAAAATATAAAAGAGTAAATAAATTACATTTCATATTAGTAGAAAACTAATTTCATTATATAAATAATTTTAAAACAAAATAATTAAAATTAGAATTTTAAATTATTATTTTATAATAAAATTGGGCTCAAGTAGTAAAAATATAAAATTTATCACTTGCCCCGATATGAAATATAATTAAGTATATTCAAATAAATTTATTAAAAATAATTATAATATTGTTAGGAGAATGATTTGTATTTATAATCTTTTTGTATCAAAATCTTTTTATATTAACGATTTTTTAAATATTTTTACTGATTGCATCTCAACTCTCAAGAGTGTAAATAGACTTTACAGGGGATATCTTGTAAAAATGCTTTCAATTATAAAAGTGAAGCAGGACCCCTATAATCAAATAAATGAACTTTTAGGAATTTTCTCTCAAAGAAGAATACTATTGACTATGCTCGTGAGGAGGGACCACATTAACTTCCAACTGAAAATATTTGTTTTCGAGCTTCAATTAATCAAGGACTATGAACTCGACTAACTAGAATAAATATCTACCTGCGATGAGACTTTGTGGATGCGGAAACTTATCAAACTCTAATCATGCACCTAGAGTTATAAAAACCAATATTAGCTTGAATACAAGAGCCAAGAAATGTTGTAAGAATTCTTAGAATCCTAGAACTTTGACCACAAGATTACTCTTGATGAAATCTTGAATCAGTAAAAATTTAAATATTTACCAAGAATTAGAAATTAATCAAGTTTTTCTCTATAGTATTAAATTATATATTTACTAATTAAATAATTAAAACAGCACTCTAACCCAAACGAGAGAGTAATTTGAGTTAGAGTGCGGTAGAGTATGAATTAAATTATTTATTAAAAAATTATTTAAATATAACATGTTGTTTGTAATAAACATCATTTAATTTTTAATTAATTTACTATTATTATTGTTTTATTACAAATCATACTTATAAAATGTTAGATTAGATTTTTAAACTTTATTAAATTTAATAGCTAAAAAATTGTAAAATATAAATAACTTATTTATTAATTAATCTAAATATAACTTCTAATAAACAACATGTTATATTTAAATAATTTTTTAATAAATAATTTAATTCATACTCTACCGCACTCTAACTCAAATTACTCTCTCGTTTGGGTTGGAGTGCGTTTTTATTATTTAATTAGTAAATATATAATTTAATACTATAGAGAAAAACTTGATTAATTTCTAATTCTTGGTAAATATTTAAATTTTTACTGAATACAAAAATTTAACCTATTAATCAACAATAGAAGCAATTTTTTTAGATCAGATTGAAAACAACATTTAAATCCAGATGCCAACTGCATCTGGCAAGACTTGGGTCCAAGGGTTATTTCCATACTTTTGGATATAGTTAGGGAAAAAGGTTGTTGTATTAGTTCCTGAAAAAATTCTCAAGATGCAAACCTTGAAGTCTCTTCAACCATGGGCATCTAGTTGCGAATAGAAACAATTGAAAACTACTACAGAACATAAAGATAGTATGATATTTTAATAGTTGATTAATTTGATCAAATTACTTCATTCTATTGTCACAATGATAAGTTGCCAGGGATCTGGGATATAGGACTGACTAGGTCCTACATACTCAGTGCCACTTGCGATTAGGAGAATCAGAGAGTGCTTGCACAGGTGTGTATATATCCATAAATTTTAAAGTAAAAGGGAGAGTATAAATAATTTCATGAGCTGAGGTAGGATTAGGGAAATTATGTAATCGTCTGCTTTTGTGCAGAGGAAAGGCTCTCGAGAATTAAGAACGAAATGCAGTCAGGCTCTCCCTTTCATCATCTTTTGTGATGATCATGAGAAGAACATTGTGAAAAACACGATAGAATAAATTTGCGCATTAAGAGTGAAGACAGGTATCTCTCAAGACACTTTAGAAGAAATTTAATCATGGCAAAATGGGCTGTTGATACTAAGTCAGGATGGCAAAAAAGTAGGTTTAGAATTGATGCTTAAGTGCTTATTGCTGGTGAGATCACCTCCGAGGGCTAATATCTATAAATGAGGGGTAGGAGCTCGAGGAGCATGGGTGCATTGCAGTCAAAATATTTTACATTATCTAATTTACTCAAGTAGCAGATTGTTCTCAGGATGAAGAAGAGATTTGAAAGTTGGAATATCTAGTTGCTTAGAATTACAAAAGTGATTCAACAAGGTGTTTTTTAGAAGCAATAATTGACTCCTAATAGGACCACGATGTTTATGAGAGTTTTGATGATTTAAAGCAACTGATCAGAGAGAGCGCATCTCCTTCAGAAAAATATCGTAAAACTCTAAAACTGATAATAGACTTTTCAAATAAAAATGGGAACCTAACATAGTATATTTAGTGGAATTTTATCAAGGAATTAATTATTATATCAAATTCTATGAATTTTAACTAATTTAAATACCCAGAAAACATATTTTATGTTTAAACATTTTCAGATACTCTTGCTTATTTTATTTATTATTGAACATATTGATTTATGTAGTTTTATAAGGGACTCAATTTGTAATTTAAATACTATCAAATTACTCTTTTCTTTGAATATACTTTTGCCAAGTAATTTGAACAAATTAATCCTTTATAGCCTGCTTCAATATCAAAAGCTTCATTTGCAATATGTAATGACTGAGAGACATAACTTTTGATTTTATGAGTAAATCTTTTTAAGCATAATTGATATAACATTTAAAATAACTTATTTATTATTAACATCTTTAAATGAGCTAATTTATAAATAGGTCCTAAAACAAATCCATTATCAAACATATTTCATATATAACACCTAGCAAAATTGAAGATATTTATATATTTGTTAATGAAGATATCTGATAAATTTAAATATATAAAAGTTTACTTGTTAATTTAATAATAACAAAGGGATAAGCGGAGAATCAATTGGAAATAATGTGGTAAAGTCAATCATCTACTTGTTTAAGACACTCGTTTTTATCAGATATTTATAGTTCTGGATGATGCTTATCATAGTTTATGAAATGTATGCCTAATGTGGGAACAACTAGAATTTAATCAATTTAATCATGCAATAATAGAGAATATTTTTTAAATGTATGAATATTTAAATACATTTATTATGCTTCAATGATTCTTGTATTTAAAAAAAATATAATAATTATGATGTTTACATGGAATTTATAGGAATATTTCAGAGTATAGTTGAAAAACACTAAAAATTACCATTACTAACATTGAAATTAAATATTATCATGAAAAGACTAATATAAATAAATAGTGAACAGATGATTCAAATTAAGCTGGTATGAATTTAAATTTAATATAACTACATAAATATTTAAATAAATATAAAACTAGAAGATAATCAAAGTGGATATGCCTGAAGTATAAATAAAAAGATAGAAAGTTAAGCAGCTTAAAGTTACCTGATTCAAACAACAAACTCTTACCGCTTATAGGCCAATTCTTTTCTTTAATTCTATAATGGCTGCCATAACTGACTTTAGTTTGATCTTCCTCGCATTAAATAACACTATATCTTAATATATTCATTATAGACAAGAAGATAAAGGTGGTATCCTACTAAAGCATGTCAATGGTGCTATTTATTAACCCGATCCTAGCTATATTAAGACTTACCTAATTGCTCCTTCAGTAAAAGAAAGCTATTGTTGTTTATAATCAATTTATAAAGCATTTGTTAAAATTATAGAAGATATGTTAAAAATTAAGGCATAACGATGAACTTAAGTGTGAATCACTATTTATTACTTTTATAAATCAAGTTTAATGTGATTCCTTGACTCCATCAATAGAAATAAGGACATTTTGGCTATACTTATTAATGCTAATGCCAGGGAAAATCTTGATTCAAAAGCTGTTATGTGGGCATGTGGATTCGTTGCAGAGAGTGTTTATTATTTCAATAAATTACTAATATTTCTAACAAAATTGAATATTCTCATATTATATTAATAGACTTCTATACTTTGAATGATATTAAATCAGGAAAGGATACTACCATTAAAACAAATGGAATTGCCTGAGAAAATGATAGGGAAAATGTACTTAAAAATGGAAATAGAGATTGGTCAAAGATACTAACTAGAGATGATTTCCGATAGGTTAATGTTGAAGTTGGTAAGTTAAGCTTATTTATTTAAATTTTTGTTGATAAAGCGCTTTATTTTTTAGATAAGAATTGCTGGTCTCTCAAATATTGTAAGAAATATGGGGAGGAGCTCAACAAAAACATGAAATTAGATCAAAAATTTACCTTAAACATCACAGATAATATATATAAATATATTTTCAAGTAAAAATTTATTCTCTATTGTATTATATTTAATTGAAAGGATAATAACTATGACAAAATAAAATTTATTTTATTTAATAATAGCGCTAGTTTATTTCTTGGCAATTTAAACTAAATCCTCATTGGAGGTCCCTACACTGTTTACAAATTCATTTTCTTATTTGCCTTCTTTAAGAAATGAAATATTAAACATAATAATTGATTATTTTATCATGGAAATGCCTTAATTCAAATCACTGTATTCTAAATAATACTGAAAGAATGATATTAATAATATTTATAATAATTAAAAAATAAGTGAACTAAGCTCTCTCCATTCTAATTATTTTTGTTATAATTAATCATAATCGTTAATCATGCAGTAGAGATGACTGAGTAGAATAAGTTTGTAATGCTTATATCGTTGTAAATAACTTGAGGCTTTGCACTGTTTATATTAGCCTATAGTCCCTTAAGTCTCACTTTCAGATCAGCCGGCTAATCTTGCAGTAGGTGAAGAAATTTCTCTGTGATCTTTTGATGCACTTCAAGCTTGTATTAGCAAGAAATTATTATATCTCTTTAGTGCTCATATTCTTAGTTCAAGGGGTCAATATCGTCAATTTCAAAATAAACACTCTTGTTTTTGGGGTTGTTGATGCTTTGACAAAGAATCTGAATTACTTTCTTCATAAATTCAAATGAATAAAACTCTCCCTACTCTGCCTCTTTTATCATGTGCTGAAATTGCTTCCCCATCAACTTTCTTTGAGTTGGCTTATTGCTGGCTGCAGTTTTCTGACAATTTTGACTCTACCACTACTACCACCATTTCATATGCTTGGTCTGTTGTCTATTTTTTTCCCTCATAATTTCTCTGCTTATTTTACGAAAACACCATCTTCTCCATGTTTTACTAATATATTGATAATAATAGTGAAATTACTTTATATATAAATCTTACTTGATGTTTATTATTGATAAAATGCAAAAGATAAGGAAATTCAATTCTTAAAAAAACACAAAAACTGTCATTAATTTAATAAATCTAATTAATTCACATGCAATTTTAATGGATATATATATATATATATATAAATTGTGAATAATAATGTCATTTTTTATATTCTAAAATGCTAGAGTGAATAATTAAACTTTTGTTTGATAATTTTTTTTATCATTTTTCTAAATTAATTCTCATTCAGCGAATTCAAATTTACAACTATAAATGAGAACTTTGAAGTTTAATATGTACTTTTTGTTTATTTAATGAAAATACTTCAATATTAATGCTTCCGCAAGTTGAAAAACCTAATACACAAAACATAAGTTCATCTATGATTTCACTTAATAATTATATCATCATTTTGCAGATTTAGAATTTCAAAGCGAGAATAATATAAATTCAGAGGCTTAAAATTTATATATATGAGAAAATAGCTTTAGCTAGAATGTATATTTAGAGAATATTTACATTTGATAAACTCATATTAATTTTAAAATGTGAAAATAATATATATTGTTCAGCTTATTTATTAATCTAAATAATTTTTTAATTTGAAAGATTTATGAATGATATTACTGCTTGAATTAATCATTATCCTATTATTTTTATCATAATTTTTACCCTCGTTTTCTCTAATAACCTCTTGACTAGCTAAATACATACCTAATATTAAATAAATTGATGTAATAATGTTGTGAAATAGGAATTATAAATAAAGATAATAAATTCAAAATGGACTACTTCTTCTTTCAATCTTATATGATTTAATCTTCTTTCATATTCTAACAATTAAATAAGTATAAATATAAAGAATTATAGATTAATTCTTTATGAAAATTTCATGTAAATACTATTTTTATTGAATATTTGAGCAATTATTAGACAAACAAATATTGATTGAAAAGTTATTGCAAAAGCCACTTTTCAAATACCTTGACGATTTCTTTATTATAACAGTATAAACCATTGAATTAATAAATAGTCTCTTCAATGTAGCCTAAATAGATTCCAAAATGAGCAATATAAAAGACATCAAGGTAGATATCTTCAGCATAAATGGGAATACATTACTGATAAATGATTTTGAGGGATTAAGATTGGTACTGGAGGTTGTAGCCTGTTTAAAGCCAGAGAAAACCAATCATTTTATGTGTAAACTTTATCATGCTATTGCTAGTGACTCTGAATCAACACTTTATAATTATAGAATCCCTGATGGAAGAGACAATGATGAAGAAAATGGCTTAGCTTAGGCTGTGGAAGCTCAAAGATACACTGAAGTAATAAAACTAGAAAAAAGAAGAAGACAGTAAGAAGTTAGCAGAAAAAAAGAAGAAGCAGGAAATGATAACAAAGAAGCAATAAGAAGAGAAGAAGATAAGAAGCTTAATATTATAGGTAAAATAAAGAGAAAAATAAAAGAAGGTAGTTAACTGATCTATACATTTGCTTTTAATGCTAATGATACAGCAATAATATGTTCTTACAATATATTCAGTAAAGTATAGATAAAAAAATATGTTGTGGTAAATTAATTCATCAATTGTCTTTATCAATTTTACCATTTAAGAAAATTCATTTTTTAAAATGTTTTACTTTCAATCAAAAACCAAGTATTTATTAACAATTTCTTTTGGTTATAATTAGATGTATTTATTGATTCTAAACAAAACTCAGTATTTATTTTTTGTTAAGCTAATAATAAAGGCAAGCGAATTCTCTTTCGCAGTTGGTTCTATATACAGTTTTTATGGTTTAAAATTTACAGTGCTTAGTTTTTTTATATTAATAAATTCATTATCAAGCTGATTTTTACCAACTTTTCATTGCAGTTTTTGTTTCTCTAAACCATTTATCATTAAACTTGAATTAACTTACACAAATAGAGTTTATCTTGATTGATCTTTAGTAATTAAAAGAATACTAGTAATTGAAGCTTCCCATTAATTTTTTATTCTTAATTTTATTATCATTATTAATTTTAATAAGGAATCTTCAAGCTTCAATAATATCAGCCATTTAAATCTTAATTATTATGTTTTACTTAAGTGATTTTCATTGCTTGCAGAGAACTTAACACTCTTGCTCCCAAATACATGGACAATTATCAGCTCTTTCTTTTTCTTAGGCATTTTTAAATCTCTTAATATTTAATAAAGTTTTCCTTCTGATTATATTCAACTCATGTAAACTTTCATAATATGCATTTCGGCAAAATCCTTTATGCTTGTAAATGTGAGTGTTTCAAAGAATGAACCTTTCTTATCTCTCCATAATTGGGTTTAACGACATATTTTCTTTGGAATTAATGCTCCTTAGAATATATGCAAATGCTTCACTCAAAGTTCCATGAGCTATGCATAGCTGATTTTATTTTATAATCATTTTCTACACAAAAGAAATTTGGTTCTACTTAAGTGTTCTCATCTTTCTAATTAATTTAGAATCTCATACCTCAAAATAGTATTATAAAACAATTTTGAAATCAAAAATATCTTTAAATTTTAAATTAAGTCTTTTCATGACTATAGTTTCAAAATCTTATGCTTACTTTAAATTAGCAAAAATATCATTGAAAACTTTGATTGGTATTGGTATATTAAAATAGATACTAAACTTTATTATTGATAAAGACAAAAACTTCGTGTTTGTATATGAGGTAAAGTGAACGGCTTTCAAAATATAGTTTAATTATAAATTATAATATGCGTTGGAAACATAGAATAAAATATATGAATTATTCTTTATTTTGTCCAGACAATTCTTTAATCTAATTATTTGATGGCCATTTTTTGTTATATATTATTACGAAATCTTAAACAGCGTGTTATTTAACGAAATGTAGTGAGTATTCTATAGTAATATTATTCTATAAAAATATTGTGAAATCTGTATTTAAATATATTAATATTAATCTATTTTAGATAGTTAATTAAGAACAGTTTGAATTCCCACATTTCTTAAACATAATAAATATTATAATTTCAATTGTTAAATTATCTTTAAAAAAAGGAATTAGGATTAATAATATGATATTTATATAGATATTATATTATCTTACTTTATTTTTTAGTTTTAGATTGATAATTGACAGAGGTGTTTGGACAAATTTACCAATTTAAATTAAATTTAATTGCATTGAATGATTTCAGATTTTAAATTCTTTTAGTTAATAAAATTAAAATAATTGTTAATTTTCAAAGGTTAATTATCGATAATGAATTTAAACAAGTTTATAATGGTTAAGAATCTCTTCTTCGCCAATTCATGGTATCACTATAATGATCTTTCTCTCATCTTATTTGATAATTCATCTCTCCAAAATCACCTAATTTATTTATTTGGCATAGACGACTGATTTAATGCCTCAATTTCTTACTATTAAGTTTATTTGCTTAAGAAACTGAATTTTAATTTATTTATTTGTAATAAAACGAAAGTTGATTTATTTTATGGAGAAAATTTCAATAAAATTTTCTCAATCAAACATTATAATTTATGTATAAGTTTGTCTATATTTTATTTGGACTTTGATTGGGGGTATAAACGGCTTATCTTCTTGTCTCAATGATTAACAAAAGATATAGAAGTTTATGATTCTCTTTGGTCTGTATTTCATTAATAGCAATGATGTAGTTTAAGAAAATATATACTTACGTTATCATGAGTTTTACTTATCTTATATTAACATGTACGATCAACAAATATCTTTTCTTATAATCTCTACTTTCTCATTTAAGATTTTCTTCTCTCCATTGGAATATATAAATTAATTTCTAAGTTTATGTTTAAATATGTTATTTTTAATATTTATAATTTTCTCCCTAAATTCATCATTACCTTCTCTGATATGTACTTTGATTAGAGATCTGTATTAAAATCAAATTATTGCAATAAAACTTGTTGTCCTTTTAATTTTAGAGGCATCTTGATGTTTTTTTAAGTTTGTACTTCAAGAGTTTCTTTCACACATTTATCATAATTTCTAAGTGGGAAGGGACATTCGAAAAAATGAAGCATACTTTTCTTAGTCATTATTCAGGAAATTGCTAGCATAACTGATTATCCTACTTGTGTCTGCTACGAAAAAGCTGATTTTTCAAGCTAGACTGGCAATTAAAGAATTGTTGACACATCCAATCCTTTTTCTAATTTACCAACACACATTTAAAATAAACGTTAATATCTTGTTCAATATCCAATTAAGATTCACTAAGCTCTTTCTATACCTTAACTCGATAATATAAGAAAAGCTTTATATTATACATTTTAATGCTTAATTAAAGCAGTTTAATCTATGATCCTTGGAACTAATGCATGCCAATCGTTTGTTATATTATATTTAATTTAAAGTTTTATTGATAGGAATTATATATAATGATTTATTATATCACTTTTCAATGGAGAATTCAAGATTAATTTCATATTCACATGGTCTATTCATATTCTTGTTTGAGTAAATAATTTCTAAAATATTCCCTTTAAATATGGAATCCTCTCCGAAATTCGACTTATCTAAATTATTTAGCTTCAAATGCAATTAAACATTGGAATTTAGTCTTGCTCGTGGTTTCACCTCTATTATTACTTTTAAGTTGATTTTACACCACTTTCTTTCAATAATATCTGAGAATTAGATATTTCTCATTTTTTATTTTAATAGCTAGTGTTTATAATTTATTTCATAAGAAGAGCTATTTAGTAAGTGTTTTTAGTAACCATGAAGATTCAATACTTTTCTATTCAATTAGGAAGGCTAATGTATCATACACTAAACTATATGTTTTTTGTTAGTCAAAATAATTTTTATTATAAATGTTAATTCTTTCTGCTTCTCACTACACCTAGGCGAATATAGATCTCTAACTGCAGTTGAAGGGTCATTGAACCTGTCATTTTGAAATTACTAGTATTTGTTTTATTGAAAGGGTTTTGGGGTATTTTGTTTTACTTGCTATGATATTGTCAAGATTAATCTAAAACTCTGATTTGCTTAATCCATCTTTTCAACAATTTATTAACTAAATAATTAATGATTTTATTATCTTATCAATTTTTTATAACTTAATTGGATTAGATAAACTATTTTGTATATTAATGTAAGAATATACAGCTTCTTTTTACTACAGTATTTATTTAAATTTAATCAATCCTTTCCATAATTAATGAATAAATGCATCTGTATTAAATGATGTATTATTTTTTGATACAGTGCTTTATCTAGTATCAACTGCTTTCTTCTCACTGGTCAAGAGCTATTCCAAGAACTTGCTTATATTATCTCTACTCTTGGTGACATTGGACTTCAAAAGTCCCTTTTCTAAGAGTAGGTATGAGATGTTTATATTTGTTTCATCTAGAATAACTATAATGGAGTCGATGTTTCTTTCATTTACAGTCTTGCTGAATGTTATCATATAATTAATTATATTTTAACAAAGTAAAAATTGAAATTTTATTGCTTTGCAAATCTTTTGATTTTTATTAATAGTAGATTTTGAATAGGAATATATATATATATATATATGTATATAATTTAAATAATCATAAAATCTCCAATAAATCAAGCAAGGAATAAAAAACTCTCACAAATTTTTTATAATTTATAAAGTTTTATTAATTGTTAATGCCCTTTTTATTTGTGAACTAGTTTTCAAACTATATTAATAGCAATCAATCAATTTAAATTTAAATATTATTTTATATTTTAT
>ARYC01008894.1:0-10868 GCA_000711775.1 Oxytricha trifallax
TTTTAATTATTATCAATGGAGTCTCTTGGCTATAATTTAATTGAAGGATATGCATTTGCTATTGTATAGTCAAATTTAAATAAAATAAATACTTATTAATCATTATGAATTGCAGCGTTAATTTAAATTTTTAATTTTTATAGGTTAGCAAACTAAAACTGGTTGTATGTTTAAGTTATTAACTTAATCTATATTATATTTTTAAATATAATCTGACGGAATTCAATTTGTTATATAAAAATTAAATAATATTTTTTAAAAATTAATTATATCAATTATATTTTACCTTAAGTTGCTGCTTTATATATTCAATTAAAATCAACTGTAAATTATTTTATGGTTAAAGTGGTTGTTGTTATTGTTGCTAGAATTAAAGGACATTTGGTGAGTTTATTGAACTTAAATCACTGCCAGTTGCGTTGGTAACGTTACTCAAACCATGAAAAGACGATGGCTACTACTATCTGCTTAAATATTACATAATTTTTTATTGTTGAATGAAATTAGAGTCTCTTTTTTGGAATATCATGTTCTAAACTGTTTGAGTTGGATCTAATACTGTATTCGTGAATATTTACTGTGAATAAGGCACTCTTTTAAAGTTATTAAATTGATTTTGTTATAGATTGGGGTGTGATTACTTTATCAATAGTATCTATACTTTAATTCTAAATTACTGGCAGCTGAGAGTAGGAAAAGGAGTGAGTATGTTATTTGTAGATTTGCTATTTTTAATCATATTAAAGCCATTATTTTGCATAATTATTAATTTAACAATCTTATTTTATAAATCATTTCCCACTTTAATAACAGTTATATTCCTCACATTCTTAGTCATAATCAATAAATATTATTGTTAATAGGTCAAAAATAATTACTTATTTAATTTTCATTCTCTGATGAGTAATTTTGAAGTTTGAAGTGGCCTCTCAACATAGTGATCTTCACTATAATCATCGAACTAACTCAACCATTTAGTGAAGTCTTTATCAACTGTTTCCCTTGTGGTAATTATAATTTTTAATAAGTAATTTATTAATTAATTTAAAAACTTATTATATTAATAGCTATTCATAAATACCAGACGCAGGTGGAGGTGGACCACTAACATAAAATGTAAATTAAAGAAAAATTATTTTTATAATAGTCCTACCTTTTAAGAACACAGGTACAGCTGGACTGGTGCTTCGCAATACCGCAGACAGAGGTGACTTAGATGATGAAAATGACTATGGCGATGAAGATAACGAAGATTATGAGGAAGAATGGCACTTATTAGAGAGATTTCCATTTTTGATTTTAATAATAAGTTTTAGTATTAATGTTTTTAGAATAAATAATAATTAAAAGATTTTGTATTATAAATCATAAATGTGTTTGACTAAGTTTTCTCTAAATAGCTTGATTTTATTGATTGTGGACACGCTCTTTACCATAATTTAATTTTTTGACATTTATCGTCCAAGTCTCCACAGAATATTTATATAATAACTCCGATCATTTTACGGACTTGATTGTAAAGGAAAGACCGACCCTTGAATGCAAAATGTAGGAACTTAATAGCTTTGGATCATCTTTATTAGTAACTTCTTTAGTCTCGTAGTTAACATACATGAAATCACTTGCTTCAAGAATCATCATGAATCTTGAGGCTTTCATCATATGTGCTCTGATTAACTTGGTGTAGTTGTGATATTTCATGATACCGAGGAATAACTTGAAAAAGGCTATCACTCTCTCGTGGTCTTCCTTGGATAGTCTGTAGGAGTAGAGCAAATCAAACTCTGATTGAAGAATGTGATCAATGATTCTGAATAAATATAAGTCTTGATATAATCAGAACCAAATTTAATGAAATGTATAATTTTCATTAAATGGCAAATCGTATATTCTTAATATAACCCTAAATATTCTATAGATATTTTTCATAAAAAGGAAAAAATATAATTTATTGGGAATGTTTAGATAAATTAGATTCTTTAATTAATTTAGCCAAAAGATGATGTTAAATTATATAGATATAAAAAAAATTAACATCCATATAAAAATGCTAAACTTTTTTATCATAAAGTTACCGAAAATATAGATAAATATATATATAATTACAAAAATATGTTTAAATTTTATTCTTTAATACTGTTCAACATCATTACTACCCTCATAATCGGCTTTATCTAACCCAACTTCGCTTTTCTTCTTATTTGGATCACTTCTTAAAAATTTAATTTCCTTTAGCTTAACATCTTCATTCTTCTCCTCTTCTGCACTAGGAACACCTTCAGCTTGACTGCTTCTCAATTAAGCAGCCTGAAATTTTCTGTTGATACCTGAACCATACCACCCTGATTGAATCTATTAAGCATAAAAGTGTACAAATAGTAGGAATACTCTCTTTAATCTGAATTTAACTTGCTGTTGAATCTATTTACTCAGTTGCTGCCAAGTAAATTTTTTGAAGCTCCACGAGCACTTATTATATATCCATTCCCAAGCCAGCACCTTCCCAATCAAAATTCTGCATGAAATTAGTCTAATTCTTGAAAGATTTAGAATCTTGTTCTTTTTTTGCTACTTAAAGATGTTTTTATCCACAAATCTTTCCTCAGGATTGATCTTTAGGTACCCTAATCTTACTTTTAGATTAAGGATAGATCTGTCTAGACTTTTAGCTTCCTGAGCTTATACTGTAAGAAACATGGAGGTGAGAAACATGCTACTGCAACGGTCAAAGATTTTAACTGGAAGCAACTGAAATGATTGCTTGACATATTTATAGCAAATATGGTGATTTCCTCAGGGAGTTCCTTGTTTAATACAGCTCTGAAGTCCTCATCTTCGTTTTCATCCTGCTAATGTGAATTTTAAAGGAGAAGCAGTTTTTGATTGCATGAACTCTTTTGTCAGTTCTGGTGGCTCTGTTCTAACCGATTTTCTTCAAGTAACCGTAGTTATACGCTTAAATTCTTCCTAACCTGTACAAAGCTTGAAATTGTATTAATAATAATTATTTTTCGTTTTCTTCTTCGACACAACGAACATTAGGATTCTTCAGAGATCAACAGAAATTACTGCTATTATATCCGACAATCATAGCCTCATGACATTTAGGTAATTTGCTTTCCTACTTTTTATTAATATTTTACTCGTTTTATCAGTTTAATTGGTATTTTATTCTGCTTAATTACTGTTCTAGAGTTCTTATTATTGTTAATTTATTTATTTTGTTTATTTAGTGGGTGAAGGATTGATTTATTGTTCTAAAACATCAACGTCTTGCTCAGTTGATTTTTTTATTTTGCAATTAATAATAGTTTTTTATTTGTAATTAATATTATATTTACATAATTTGTAGTCAATCCCACTCAAAATCGATTATATGTTACTGTTTCCTCTTCTAAATTAATTAATCTTAATTTAATTATAAAATTTACCGCTTTTCCTGGTTTATTTTTTATTATCCTGATCATTATTCCAATGACCATCGTTGAAGTCAGCTTACAGGTTATGCTACTAGGAAATATACTCGTCATAATCCTTTCTAATGTCCTTATTCCTCAGAGTTTCAAAAGCTCTATATTTAAGTGTTAGATATAGTAGTTACTTACAAATTTACATCATCTACTATATATCGTTGTTACAAATTAGTTTCGACATTAAAGATATTGATAAATTTAGCAAAGACATTATCAATTTCAAACTAACTGCAGTCCTTAGGCACTCCAAGAGTCTCTATAATATAATAGACTTACCATATAAGTGAGTGAACTGAAATTTCTATATGATAGGCAATGATAACAAAGTATGTGTTTTTATTATTAAAACACCTCGTTTACTTAGATTTTTGATGATTTAATTTAGCAACATTTTTATTATTTTATTATTGTATAATCAAATGATTTATGAGAAGTCTAATTTTAGGAAATTAATAGTGGATTAAATTAATTTATAGCCATTATCAAAACACAAACCTAGAAAAGAAAGAGCTCTTCTTGGGTGGATCTGTGCTACTATACTTATAACATCCACTCTATAATGTATTGCTAGCATTCTTGTATTTATTAGTACTCCTTGATTAGCTTCCATCATCATGTTTCTACTAAGCTTATACAGCCTTTAGCACCTCGTTAATCATAGCTAATGTATCATAGTGATTTACTTTTGGATAATCTTTCCCAAATTCTAGTATCAATTATTTTGTATTTTGTTTCTGGAGTCAAGTTTCCTGGGATGTTAAATTTCAATTCTGCTATGATTTTGTTGTCCTTTCACCACATCGTATATTCCCATTAAAATTTAATTAATTTATTTGGAGAATTTCACTTACTTTTCCTTGAAGGATTATCTATTAATTTTTAGCAAAATTTTAAGGTCCAATCTCAATTTTTTATTCACCAGATACAGTTGGTATTTTTATCTATGTTCCTAACAGTGCTTCTGTGAGTGTCACGCTGTGTAAATAAATTATAAAAATCTATTTAATATTGGCTAAAAATTATGTATTTTCCATCCTTGCGCATTTTAGGATCTTCCCAAATAATAACTTTAACGCGCAAATGTCTACTTCTTCCTTTCTCGTTAAATATAGTTTCATTTCCTTCTTAATCAACCAACACTTTACTGTTTTCTATGAATTTAAGTATTTGTAAATTTAAGATAAATAAAAAGAAAAATAGAAGATTGTAACAATTTGATTAATATAACTTAGAATATTCATTTAAACAAAATGGAATCAGGATTGTATAAACAGCTTCATCATCTCTCCATTCACCCTAGTATACATCAAAAATATCTTGTCAAAACCCCTTTTACTTAGTCCTTGAGCTCCGCAGCTTAAGTGTCAACTTAGACCTGCTAATACTCTTACCAGGCTGAACCTTTAAAAAATAATATTTTTTAATATAGTTTTTGTAACTTACATTTTTGTGAGTGAAACTGCTCCATCTTCCTCGGCATTAAAAGTATTCAAATAATCATAATTAAATTGTTAAAATCTTCTATTTTTCTTTTTATTAATTATAATTCTATGAGATAGTTTCTTTCAACAGGCCTATTCCAAGACACTTTTTGCAGGGATTCTTTATTAAGTGGCCATGACTTTGACATGTATTACATTCTTGTTATTAATGAAAGAGAGGATCTTTCTTCATACATTCCTCTTTGCATGAATAACACAAGCTACACTTTGAACCTGAATCCTCTCTTGTGCCATTAAACGCAGGACATCTAATTTCTCTACTGAATTATAGGCTTTTCCACGCCTAGCTTAGCTTCTTTAAAAGTAATCTTCACTTCTTGCTGTATGTCAATTCCATCATATCTTGAATATCCAGCACCCTTATCTCAACTGGCCGAGGTATATTAAGTTTGTTATTGCTAACCACTCCCTAAAATCTGCTCTTCAATGACGCAAAGAATTCTTTCATTAGCATAATCGAAGTCTTCCTCAAATCTCCTATTTTCTCTCTCTAAATTAATTTATGAGAAACTAAAATAAAAATGTTTACCTTTCTTTCTTCTTTCTGTCTCCTCATCATCAACTTTCTCTTTCTCCATTTCTTTCCATAATCTCGATTACTTTATGTGTTGCGATATGTATTCATAGTACTTCTCTGCTGTCTTCGATAATTAATGTATCGTAGGCCCTAAAAATGGATTAAAATTTATAAATTATATTCCAATTTGAGATCATCACAGTAAACTTTTAATTCAAAATTTTCCTTAAAATCTAAACAGAAACCATTCTCTTATAGGCTTCTCTGTCTCCTCTGACGTTGAGTCATGACTCACTCCCAAAGTTTCTTTTCAATTAATAGAATCAAGTAAAATAGCCAATAAATTAGACCTTACCAAAAAGATAAAAAGCATAGGTATATACATACAATACCTTTTACTTACCATATATATTAGTCAAAGAATGTCGTAATCTCATTACATTTATGTATTAATTATTGGGTTTTGGTAAGTAAGCAGATTTGATACAATTCTGCAATTATAATAGTATTTGTGACTTGTCAAATTCAGGAATTTTTTTAATGGCTACATTTTTATTATTGTAGGAATACATTTGAATTTGGAAAATTAATTTAAATTAATAATTAAATAATTATAATTCCTGGGAGTTAATTTTCTGGAAACCTGGACAATATGGTAATTTTTCTATAGAGAATTCAAATTCAGCTAGACTTTACTATTGGCGGTACCCCTCTATCGCGTTTCCTGAGTGAGATAAATCGATTTTATTATTGGCAACAAAATTAACTAAACAAATCACCCAATAATAAAATCGATTTATCTCACTCAGGAAACGCGATAGAGGGGTACCGCCAATAGTAAAGTCTAGCTGAATTTGAATTCTCTATAGAAAAATTACCATATTGTCCAGGTTTCCAGAAAATTAACTGCCAGGAATTATAATTATTTAATTATTAATTTAAATTAATTTTCCAAATTCAAATGTATTCCTACAATAATATAAGTTAATAATTAAAAATTATTATTTCAAATTAATTAAGGAAGTAATGTATTTTTAAGTATCTTACTAAAATCATTATAAGTTTGCTCATCGAAAGTTATAGTTGTTAATATTACTGCTAGAAAATAAAATTGAAATTAAAATCAGAGGGTCAAGGGGCTAATTTATCTTTAGACTGATGAGTCAACATAAAAATATACTTAAGAGTGTCATTGTTTTATTGCTAACTAATAAGATTTTATTTCATTTATTGCTATTATGGGAATAGGTTATAATTTAATTGCTTGTTTTATGAGAGTTTATTACTGAAAAATGATTATTAATATATTAAAGACTATTTATTTTAACTTTTCTCATTGTTGAAACTTATGCTATTCTTGGAATATAACTAATTTTCAATCATTTAAATCTATCATTAGAACTTATTGCTGGGTTACTTTTAATAATAGCATTAAGTGAGGTGTTTTTATCATCGAATTTAGAGGAGCCATCATGTTTCAAATTTGTGCTAATAGTTTAGTGTTGCTCTTCAATAAAGTATTTTAACTCACTTAATTTTAGAATAGATTGGACTGAGATGACTATTGGTATTTTGAAACTTTCTTCTCTAATTATTGTAGAGATGGTCTTGGGACTGAATTGAATTTCCATTAAAGAGAAGGTGCTGATTAATAGACTATACTCTCTCCTATCCAAATTTTATAGCTAATTAATGATGAAATGAAATTTTAAATATATTGTCCTTTTTTTTCTGAGACATTTGTTCTTTTCACTGTTGTTTTTATTGTATCTTTGACCAGAGATTATTTTTATCTAAAAGACAATTATATTTAAACTGTTTATTTCTTCTGATTAATAATATCTAGTTCTTGTAACTCTATTAGCCAGATACTTCCAGCAGCAGAGATTTCTTGTCATTCATAAAATTATTTGAGTTAGGAACTTTCGTGCTATTACTATTCTGATCGCCCTATTTAGAATTGTTCATTTTTATTTTTACACTTCCAGACTTGAATAAAATTTTATCATCATATTTATCTTGAAACAAACATGTTATTACTTATATTTTGTTCATTTTCTTGGATTTTCAATATCAAACTCACTCACTAACCTTTATTGAAAATATTTTACAGAAGTTCCTCATTAATGGGTAAAATATCAACAACTATGAGATTCAATAAGTCCGATTAAAGATGTTTTCTAGTCTAAATTTGCTCCAATAATGAAGTTATTTAGTATTAATGCAATTATTGGAATCACTGTCTTTGTCAGTTTTTAACTAAAAGTTTAGCATTTTACAACTACCTGTTATTAGTCAGCTTATTTCATATTAAGCTTAAATTAATGAATTACTTTTGGAATTACTAAAAATTAAGTATCTATTTTATGAATGAGGTATATAAGCGAAATAGATTTGATAAATTATAAATTAAACTACAACTTTCAGCTAGAACTACAAAACTTAGTCATATGAACACCTACCAATCAGACAACAGAGTTTCAACCAGACCTCCTATATTTGTATATGATTATTAATTGATGGCATGAAAACAGCAGCAGCTATCAAAAACAGAGATACCAGCAAGATGGCAACAACACTCGCATCAAAAGACCTTTGATGAACGAGAGAGAAGGGAGTGGTACATTCAACCCTACTCTTCTCAGCAACATTTTTCAATTGACACCATGAACTTGAAGAATTGAGGTCTTCTACCCAATGATATCAGAGTATGTGATAAGATCTCTACTATCAACTCTATCGTTAAGCAGATCATCAATATTCTCAGAAATAATTTCCAGAACGTCTAACTTCAAGAATACTATTATGATCTTTTGTTATATTGTGGGAAGAGGTCAAGCTTGCTAACTCAATCATTATATCGTCACTCATTTGCGGGAAAACAACAACATGCCTCAAAATTTCAGCTTTCAATATAAATGGGGAAGTGGTTGATGAACTAAACCCCATAGATCAATTAAGACATTAGAATTGGGGTTAAGAAAAATTAGATTAAAAATTAATTATAATTGGCTAATATTAATTATAATTAGGCTAAAATCAAATTTAAACGCCCTGATTGGATTATTTTATAAGGACAATTAATCGAGCCAATAGTTTTAATAATTAGCCAAACATTATAATTATACGTCAATAATAATTAATTCTTAATTTAATTGTTCTTAACCCCAATTCTCATGTCTTAATTGATCTATGGGGTTTTACATGTGATTATCAGAGAGTGGACTTGCTCACATGCAACAATGGAAAGGAATCAGACTCATAATCTCTCAACCATTTTTATATTACTACTTAATTTTTATAATTAAGTGAGACCAGCCAAACATGAGCTCTTAATTTTCTGCAATACCAATCGTCAACCCAGACAATGTAAGTATCTTCACATCTTTTGCAATTTTAATTTATTCCTACTTTTTAATTGATAATCTTACAAAAATCTTTAATTTGAAATTCTCTTTTAAAACTGTGATTCTGATCTCTCACTACTTTTTAGTCTATACTATCACTAGTTAAACTTTGAATGGAACTATGACTGAGAAGTCTGGCGGTGGATCGCAAATGGTGGAAGATACTTGACTACTATGGATACACCATGATTATGAGAGATGATGTGCCCTACTATATGAGACAACAAAGCAAGTTAAACAATCGTATCCTCAGCAGCAGAAGAGAAGTCTATCACCAGAGTTTGATCAGAGAAAAAGTGGCAGAGATGAAGGTCCTAACTGCAATTGCATGATTTAACAGCAATCTCAAAGAAGACAAGCAGAGATTACTACGAGATCCCAAGATCTACCAGACCACTTCAAACTGTTAGCTATGCTCCAGGTCCCATTCAAGAGCCAAGACTCTAGAATGGTAGAGGCTTCCAGCAGAGAACTAAGGGAGGCTCGAGCACCTATCTCAATTACTAGAGATCAGATGTGGCTAATGATGGCGCTGTAGGTGAAAAAAGATCTACTGGTGGCAACTACAATGAGAAAAAAGAGCTGCAAAGATACAGCAACAAAAATTGCTACTTTTAACAGAACACTGACAGAGTCCAGACTTCTGGCAATCAATGTATATAATCTTTAATATATTTACAATTATAAATTGTTATTTTATTTAAAAATAAATATAAAAAATAATAGAAAATAAAAGATTTTAAATAAAAAGCAGTAAGTACATTTTAAATCTAAAATACTTAATGATCAATAAAATGTTAGAATATATTAAAAACGGTTTTTATAGATTTACTCACTCATAACATATTTAGTATGATACAATAAAAATAATTTTTGGTTATACAAATTATTATGAATTGTAGTGGCTATGCTAGAAACATGGGTGGTGGAGCTCAGAAGATGAGAAATTCTCAGTATATGAGAAAGGTGAACAATTATTAACCTGCTCCAGGCAACAATGGCTACGGCTCAGGCAGATTGAGAGCTGAGGGAGGATACAGAGACAACAGAAGGATGACTAGCAACTCCCAAGCAGCTATTAGAGAGACTCCAACAGAGGAGGAGACTGGATCCTTGGCTACAAAATGCAGCCAACGTCGAGCAAATCTTGGTGATTGACAGAGAAGCAGCTGGCAGAGATTCCCCATCATTGAATGAGCGAGATTGTGAGGAGACCATGCAACATTTCTGTTTGCAATTAGTCTGAGTTCAAGTGTTGATAATAGCACCAGAGATTGACAGGAGGAGTAGTGGAAGCAGACAAGCAAAGTTATTATACAGTAACATGAGACCACTTAGGAGAAACTACTAACTTGAAAGTGCTGTTGTCAATACGCATTTGAGAAACCCCTGAATCATCATTATTATAACCCTTATTTATATAAACATTTTATAAATCTTTATAAACTATTCATTCTACTGTAATCAATTAAAGTAATCTATTAATATCATCAGAATCTTTATTTAAAGAATTTGTGCTTTTATAAAAGTGTTTGAGATTTATATAAAAATTTTAAGTATATATAAGTATTCCCAATATAAAACCCCTTAATTACAATATATATTGCTAATTAAGAGTCAATAATTATTTAATAAAAATTGAAGGAAAGTAGTTTTTTAATAATTTTCAATTTGTAATTTCAATTTACTCTCATAATCATATCTATTAATAAAATGGGCTTTATTAATATAAGAAAAGAGTAATATTTTAATTTATTAGTAAAATATAATGGAAGGTATTAAGTCAAAGCCGGTCAACCGAAAGGTACGCACTCACTCTTCTTACTAATTACAATTTTTTTTGCCTTTTAGCTGCATTCTAGAATATGAAGCCTCTTAAATATCGTTTTATAACTAAACACAAAATTAATGTGATTTAATATAATAACTTTTAATTTATATGCTTGTGATATATGAATTGTCTCCTGAA
>ARYC01008895.1:0-18125 GCA_000711775.1 Oxytricha trifallax
ACGACTCTGATGAGGAGACAGAGCACTAATACACTGCCCTCGCTATGACAAGCGCTCCTCCTAAGGAGGCTACATTTCAACAAGAACCACTTTAGGAAAGCGTCGATAGTGAGATCTGGTAGGAGTAATTAGCTGCTCCTCATATCACCCCATCTTGGTAGCCTCTTCATGGCAGGAGTCTGATTCGTCATTTGAAGGCTCTTGACCTCCCCAAGGAATGGGGGTCGCAAAATGGTACTGGCCGAGTTCTATTCCTGCCAAGGCCTCAGCCTGCCCTCAATAGCCACTCTGGGCACCAGTCGCTATCATGTCAGGAGGCTACTCCAGGATGCCGCTCACTCCGATGGTAAGCTGTTACCTGCTAAGCGGGGTCGAAAGAATACGCTGCTCACAGCTGAAGAGGCTGACTCTATCATTGCGCACATTGAGGAGAGCAAAGGGGTCATCACCACGAGAGACATCTTGTAGAGCTTGCAGCAGCAGCTGGGAGTGCGCATTTCCCCCTATCGCATCAGCAGGTTCCGGAGGCACGAGTTGCACATGAGCTACCACAAGATCTCCCATCTCACTCCCAACCACAATAACTTGAAGTCGCGGCTCCAGCGCCAGATCGCCGCTGCTAACTTCATTCAAGCCTCGTGCTCGGGCTTCACGACATACAACATCGACGAGACCATCATCCAGAACACTGATAATCGCAGCTATTCCTGGATCGCCAAGGGCAGCTAAAATGTTTAGTCTTCGCAGAAACGCATCAGCCGCCTCTGTATAACCGCGCCTGCCTCCAATCGGGGTAGCCTCATTCAATGTGAGTGTGGGTTACACTATCCCACACCTTCTTGGTCTTCATGATGGATCTCATTTAGCATTTGGATGTGCAAGACAAAGACTGGAGGGCCCACTCCATCCTGCTAATGAATAATGCCTCCTATCATCGCAGCGCGCAACTTCGCCAGGGCGTGTGCTGTGTGCCCCGAGCGCCCAAATTCCCCCTAGATTTCGAAGGGCTACAAAATGACCTTAAGGTCGCCCCACTAGCTCAATGTTCGCTGAAAGAGTCGACAGCAACAAAGTCTGCCATGTTTTGGAATTTAAAATATATAATCGTTTAATAGTTTAAATTAAGGGTTTTATAAACCACTTTTTAAATTTCACTTTCCACTGATTTTTCCAATCTCTCAAATGGGTTTTCACTTTTTCTAATTATATATTAAGTCATGAATGCATATTAATTTTAACAACCCACGATTGCTTAAAAAATTACTCTTGTGGTTTTATTTGCACTTTTAATAATTTTATAGTTATTTTTAAACCAATCTTTTTTTTTATATTAATGGTTTAATTTGGTACAATAATATCTTGTTTATTGGAATTTGAAAGTTTTTTTTTTGATTTGTTTATTGTGTTCTTCTTAATAAATGAGCTAGTTTTTAGAAAATATTCATTTGAAGTATTTAATGTTAATGTAGTTTGCATTTTTTTTGTAATTAATTAATCATTATTTATTTTAAAATGGAAAAATTGTAAGATTTTAATCTTTCTCCTGGAGCAATATAACCTCTGGATCAATCATTAAAAACCCCAAAATCTATAAAGTTGTTTGATTGATAAAAGTTTATTATTAATGCAAACTTAATTAGAGTTTTAATAGGGTTTATGTAGGGTATTAGGGTTTGAATTTAATGTAAATTTGTGTGTATTAGAGGTGTTTTATTTTTACTATTTACTCAATCAGTACTTTGGCATCATGAGACAACTTTCTAAACTTTATTTCTCCTAACAAACTTAAATTTTAGTCTATTGGATGGTCTGGTCTATGGTTAGGCTTAATGATTATCTACTAAGCCATATCTATCATTTTACCTTTTATCTTATTCTCGTCTAGATATTGCTGTATTCTCTGCTTCGAATCTTTCTCTCTTACAGCAATAGTAATCCTTTCTTGCCATATCGCATTCATAAATTATTGCTGCAAGAGCCCATATAGCCCACTTAATTTCACCATCTCTCCAGTCCTCCCTTTCTGGAAAGTTTCCAGGAGTACCATAAACGTTGCCAAATCCTGAAGCTTCAACACTCTATGATCTATTGAAATTAATTATTACTACTCTGTGAAGTGAAAATTCAAGCATAATATTGTCAGGCTTCAAGTCTCTATGAGAATATCCTAAGAGTTAACTACTTTGGCATCATTTAATCTTAAATGAAATCTCTCAAAGACATTTAGTATAAAGGGATACGAAAAGCTACATGATATTGTGCAAACAGAATAGAATCTTGCTTTATTATAAATCTGCTCTGTCTATCTCTTGACTTAGTAATAATTGCTTGGCATTCATTTACGAACTCCATTTGATACTTGTCATCACATTTGAAATAGTTGAACAAATATATTATGTATGCAAGCTGCTTATCTGTTATGACCTTTTTCTCAAACTTATCTTTAAGGATAAGATAACTTTCCTTATATTATTTAAAGTCAATTATATTAAATGTTTTAAGTTTTAGTGCTTATATCTTAAGTATTATTAATACTACTTTAGAGTCAGGGTTTCTAAAGGTCTCGAGCCTTTCTTATTGAAGGAAGACCTAACCAGTCTTAGGATTATGACTTCAAATTTCTTACCATGATATTTTTATAGGTGATCCAGATGTTGCTCTCTACCTTTCATCAAAGCTACAGCTCTCCAATAAGTTGCCAGAGAGAAACTTCTTCTTTGGTGTCCTTGGAACTCTGAAACCTGAGTACTTAAATGAAGTAATTTAAGAAGCTCACAAGAAACGCTATAGTATCTCTTCTGAAGAAAAAGAGAAGCAGGGAATTAAAATCAGTGACACCTAGTTTTAGGAACTGCAGAAGCATTCATTCATCACTAGTAAGATTAGTCTTATAACTTTATAGAAAAACCTGGCACTCCTATATATTTAATGAAAGAGCGCATCAAATTAAACAGAGAGAAAAAATCTCAAGTAAATCATGAATTGAGTAAGAGACTCTTCAAGGATTTAAAAAAGCCAACGAGATGAACATAGATGCAGGAGCTGGCACTAAAGGATTAAAAATAGGCCCAAGTGAACCTTAAGAGGAAAAAAAAAAGAGAAGCCAAATACCTTCATGGGTTAATTTAATATTTGAAATTATTCATTCGCTTAAATCTAAAACTTATTTAAAACACAAAATCTCCCTTCTCTAGCGTATACTAAGCTATATCATCGCTGACTCTCTTAGTAGCACTCTTAACAAAATCGACTGTATCTATCTTTAAATCATGTATCAGATAGAAGAGCAGCAATTTCTTATAATGACCTTTCAATAACCCCAAATATAACTCGATTCTAATCAACTCTGGTGTTATCTTTAGCTTTTCCTTGAGTCTTTAGTTATATTAACTGACAAGTTATCAACGAACAGAATAATCTCTTAGTTAGCTTACTTGTCTCTGAGTTGTAGTAAGATCTTAATATATTATTCAGTCTTAATAGAATGAGGGTGAATAGTATAGGTCTCGAGGCCACTATCTTCACTTATTCAAAGAGAATAGCATGAGTTTAAACTTTTACTTTTTAATCATAAACTTCTATGTTGCTGTACCTCTTGTACCAAGAACTAGATATAAAAGTATTGAATGTTAAACACAGCTTCATCAGCATGTATAAACTTCATATTGTGTTCTTAAGCCTTCTGCATTTGATCGAATATAAAATTTAAATTAGTCTTATAAAATGGAACATTAAAGTTAATCACTCTCTTTATAAGATTGAATGTCTTGTAAAATATTCCATTCTTTTTATGAATGTTAGCTATTAATTAAGCAGATATAAAGCTCAGGAAATTAGTGATCAAACATAACAGTCCTCTAAGCCAGAAAGAATTGAGCCCAGTATTTAAAAGTCTTATTATTAATAAGATAATCGATATGATGCTGCTAATTTTTTAAGGTCTATTAGATTTAGAAGGAAGTTGCTATATTTTTAAATTCAAGGCTAACAAGCAGTGAGACCTATCAGTGGCAGGTGATTAATGAAGCATCCTTGCTATAGAGGTGTAATTTAAAATAGGCTTGAGCTATTCACTATAATAATCACATCCATAACGCAACTTAAACAGCAGGTATATGTATATACTCACTTTCATATACTAACCCCAAACCTCTTATTTAAATCTAATTAACATTACATTTAAACCCTAATCCCCTACATAAACCATATTAAAACCCTAATAAAGCATACACTATCAGTCTAATTTTATTAATCAATAGCTCAATCAAACAACTTCAGGAGTTTTGATTATACAAGCTGAAAACTTAAAACTTTTAGAAGAGGCTGCCTAAGTCTATCGAATTATTTAACTAGAAATATTCGCTCTTTACAGTTATTTACTTACTTACCTGATTACTTTAAGATATCCAAATTTAAGGAAAACTTAGATATTTATAAATTTGATAAAGCTGATATATAGAATCAATATTATTTATTTTTCACTTGATTCAAATTATATAATCAATTTCTTATTTTTGAATATTTTTAATTAATTCTACTCTTCTATTAAAAATCTATGCAGGGAAGTATGATATTAAACTATATATGTATATTAATGCCTATTCAATAAATCGTCTCTATATAAAGGCAAGCAATTAAGTGAAGATTTAGCTTTTGATAGTAAATTAAGAATTAAACCTTTATGTTTCAATTCTCCATAAACTTTAGATTAAATATATATAAAACTCATATGACTTCCTCTAATATTTCTGGAATGTATTATAATATAAAGTTTATTAATTTCCTAAATAACCTTGAAGTTAATTCTAATTTATAAGGAAAGGGCTGAATAATAATTGATGAAATAATGCTACTTTAATTAAGTAAATTATAAAAACATATGTAAAATGTTTCATTTATAGAGTTGTTAGTTTATTGTTTATAATAAATTAATGTTTAGCTTTTACAAAATAAATTAAAACTTATAACAAATATACTTAAAATATACAATAAAAAATAGAGAAATAACTTGTTGTCGAGGAGAATAAAGGATTAACTATTGCCTGTTATATTTGTTTAAATGATATATTTTTACTTCACTTCTTATTTACATTCCTAGTAAAGTTTCATATTTATGAAGAGTAGAGGTAATAAAGTATAATATTTTAATATATTTAATTGAAATTATTAGCGTAAAGTTGGTATTTATTTTACTGGAGAAGCAGCTATCTTATACTTAATAAGTAAAATTTAATTTACTTAGGTTTATTTAATGATAAATGGTATGATGAATTTTTTCATGTTTCTATCTCACACCGTCTAAAACAGCCTCGCACTCAGTGGGTCTATCAGGTATAAAATTGTAAAATAGATTATTAGAAGTTCTCATTTCATGATTTTGAGCATTCTTTTAAGTAGGATGTGAAATTTAATGCCTGAGGTTTGCTGGATTTAGTAATCCTTAATGTAGATTTATCTTATTACAATATATTTTTTTACAATAGTTAAAACATAAGAACAAATAGCGATTGAGTGATTAATTTTTTAGAATAAATAATTTATCCAGTAGTTTTCTTGGTTATTTGTTGCTGTGAATATCCTCAGTAGACTTTCTTAAAAGTACTCAATTAGATTGATAGTTATCCTCAGCTTCATTTATTGCTATTTAATGGAAATGATGGTGCATCTTCATTGGGTTGAATATCAGTTTCATTTCATTGATATTTAAGTTTTTTTCTATGTTGGTTTAATTCTATGCTTATCTAGCCTTATATATATCCTATTGGGGAACATAGACATTTCAATTAGTGTTCTTGGATATTTCTAGATTTAAAATTTATCATCAAATTCGCACAATTGATGATTGTCGTTTCTTTTGCTTGTATCTCGACTATATTCTAGATTACTGTATAGAATCTATAATTAATAGATGATGTCGACCGACAACCCCCACCCCCCCCACCCCATCCCCCAACCCTATACGGACCCCTACCCCCACACCCAGACCTCCACCCCACCCCCATAAATACCCTATTTCAAATGAAAAAGTTATCCCTAGAGTCTCAATCGACTTCCTTCTTGACTTCTCGAACACATAATAATTATATATTATATAAAAATGTCTAAATATTTTTAAAAATATTCTTTTTATGCTATTTCCTATGATTTTTCATTATTTTTTATATTTTTTTTATATAACTTAGTTTACACTAGGCATATATTTTTGTAGACACACTTTTCATTTAAATTGATTCGTGTAGATTTTTATACTATATACTCATAAAAATAATAGCAAAAGATAAAATATATAAATTTTATTTTTAATTTTTTTATTTCTTAAATCAACACTATTCGACATATATCCAAAAAATAGTCTTAACAATTTTTCAATTTTTATTATAAATTGGTAAAAAATTTCATTTAAATAATAAAAAATAAAAATTGAAAAATTGTTAAGACTATTTTTTGGATATATGTCGAATAGTGTTGATTTAAGGAATAAAAAAATTCAAAATAAAATTTATATATTTTATCTTTTGCTATTATTTTTATGAGTATATAGTATAAAAATCTAAACGAATCATTTTAAATGAAAAGTGTGTCTAGAAAAATATATGCCTAGTGTAAACTAATTTATATAAAAAAATATAAAATATAATGAAAAATATTAGGAAATAGCATAAAAAAAATATTTTTTAAAAAATTTAGACATTTTTATATAATATATAATTATTATGTGTTCGAGAAGTCAAGAAGGAAGTCGATTGAGACTCTAGGGATAACTTTTTTCATATAAAATAGGGTATTTATGGGGGTGGGGTCCAGGTATAGGGTGGGATGGGGGATGGGGTGGGGGGGTGGGGGGGGTTGTCGGTCGGACAGATGATCATGTTTATTTCAATATTTTTATTGATAAATATAGCTTATTCTTTTAATGAATTTAAACCTTATGTGTTAAAGTCTTCGCAATAGGAAATTAAATAAGATTTTTCATTAAGATTCAAAGCAGATAAGATATGATAGTTTTATTCATAATTGTTAAAGATTGATCTTCTTTCTAGACTTTTTTATCTTCTTGAAAACACAATGATCATAAAGGAAATATAGGAGAAATTTATTTATATTTCTGAAATAACTTATGAATGTAAGTTAAATAAATAAAGTATAGCAAACATGAAGTCTAGGACTTGATGTACTTTTAGAATCTTCATCAGTTTATTAGTCTTTAATATATTATTCCTTATTAATACCTTAATTATCATTATATATTATTATTATCAAAGTACAATCGGAATGTAAAAAATATAATTAACCAAGCTCTTTTAAATATTCGGGTTTTATCTTAAAAGTTTAAATTAATTCCTATCATACTTATTTAATAAAAAAATGGATTAATTTAAGAATGAATGATGATGTGCTTTTTGAGCTGCGGAAGGCTAGTGATTAAATAGGAGATGTGTAATTTTCAACCAGAAGCATCGGCTGGAGAGAGAATCTAAAAATCCAGTTTTATGAGAAGATTGGAATCAGAGTGAAAGTGCAAGACTCTGGAGTTTTTATTTCCTCATTCCTAATAAAAGTTGTCTAAGAGTTATCAAAACTTTGATAATAAATGGTGGACAAGCTTTGATCAATTCATCTATTCTACTATCACCAGCACTGATCTGTTGACCTGTCTCAATGTGAATTGCAGCTTCCTATCAAAGACGTGACAGCAAGTCTTGTTGACAACAATAAATTAGAATAAATAGATAAAAAATTTAGTACCGTTGCTTTTCCCATTATGACATTTTGTCCAAATGTTTAATGCTTGAGCATAGAGATTCTATGATGCTCGCTACTCCAACTTAAATGAGGAAGTAAATTGTACTATTACTATCCTTCTACTTTGCGGTTGTACGATTTGGATCATCTTTAAGAGAAAAGAGAGAGGGTTTGTCAAACCATTAATCAAGAACCAGCATCTAGATTCGACGCAAAGTTCTCATTCAAAAACCTGAATTGTTTGGGCGAATTGGGGGTAGAAGTTCACTTTGGGAAAATAGAAGTTGTAGATTATTGAATTAGGCTAACTTGCTGGTAGTCATATGGTAAATTAGTCGACAGTCCAGTATCTCAATGCTATTTGTTGGAGAAGCCATTAAATCTCTGATTTTAAGTCCAAGGATCAAGTCAGCACTGGAATTCTTGTTGCAGAGGAAGCAAAGTAGTTTAAAAATGAAAGTTTTCAGGTGCTGCCTAGAAAGTCATTGAAAAGCTTGCTCAAAGGTTGGTATGAATGCTTAAAGCGACGTGAAAGGCTGGAAGTTGCTCATAACTTCGCTAAAATTTTATTACCAGATAAAAAACAGCCACAGTGATTTAAGCTGATATACTACCTTAAAGCTGTTTAATAAACTATGATGGTTCAGTCAAAATGAAATTTGGCCATTTTCCATAACTACCATTTTGAGAGCTGCAAAGAATTAAAAACTGCTCGATAATGAAAGAGCTTTTATCCTGAATAGCATGAAAGGATTTTTTCTACTTGATGGCAATATTTTTGAAAACACAGCAAAATACAGCATTTTAAAACAGATACTTTCAAATTTAAAAGCAGTTTTTAGATAGCCTTGACTTTGCTTATGGAAGTGAAGCACGCTGAATTCTCCGTTTGGAGCAATCTAAACCAATGAGAGACAAATTTTGAGAGCACTATTGGGGCCACCTTTTGGTATGATGTGGAGATAACCGGGCGCAAAGTATTTTACAGCAAAAGGGAGCTCCTCGTTATATGCCTAATTTTGAGGTTGCTTCTCAAAAACTGAGGTACATTCAAGAGGATAGCGGTATTCATTGCCAATGCAAGGTGAGAAATGGCCTGTGAATTATCAAAAGGATTAAATACTTATTGAGAGTACAAAGATCTTGTGTATTTCACTTTGGTTGCCAGAGCAATCTTTAAGCAAGAAGAAATCTGAAATACTGAAAAAATAAAAAAGCTAATTAATTTATGCTTATCAGAGTTTAAGAACAAATCTAAGCTCAAGAGGCTATTTTGAGGTAGTGATTGGGTTTGTAAGTGGGAGCCCTAAAGCAGATCAATCCTTTTTGCAGATTGTTGAATGCACAAGTAGAGAGAACCTATGATCATTTTGAACTTGAATGTGATAATTAAACACCATTGCACAATACACAGATACTTCTACACTAGCAACGAATTCAAACGCATTGTGTAGAGTGATTTAAAATATATGAATATTAAATTCTTTAAAATTTAAGTATAAGCTAAGCTTTATTATCTAAACGCAAATAATTATATAAATACAAAGCAAGAGGGGGTTCACACTGGTCCACTACGAAAAATGGGGAGGGAAACATAATCTTGATTTTTTTCTGAAATTTTAGTTAAAAAATAACTGCCATGTTTTTGATATTAACTTTTTGATTTTTAATTAGAGATATTCTAAAATTTATTCAGTTTAATTTTGAAAAACATGTTTTTAGCTTAAGATTATTATTATTATATTTGAATTTAAATTATAACAGTAAAAAAAACATATATAAAAAAACAAAAATTATTAAAAAACTATCAAAAACATGGCAGTTATTTTTTAACTAAAATTTCAGAAAAAAAAATCAAGATTATGTTTCCCTCCCCATTTTTCGTAGTGGACCAGTGTGAACCCCCTCTTGCTTTGTATTTATATAATTATTTGCGTTTAGATAATAAAGCTTAGCTTATACTTAAATTTTAAAGAATTTAATATTCACATATATTTAAATCACTCTACACAATGCGTTTGAATTCGTTGCTAGTGTAGAAGTATCTGTGTATTGTGCAATGGTGTTTAATTATCACATTCAAGTTCAAAATGATCATAGGTTCTCTCTACTTGTGCATTCAACAATCTGCAAAAAGGATTGATCTGCTTTAGGGCTCCCACTTACAAACCCAATCACTACCTCAAAATAGCCTCTTGAGCTTAGATTTGTTCTTAAACTCTGATAAGCATAAATTAATTAGCTTTTTTTTTATTTTTTCAGTATTTCAGATTTCTTCTTGCTTAAAGATTGCTCTAGCAACCAAAGTGAAATACACAAGATCTTTGTACTCTCAATAAGTATTTAATCCTTTTGATAATTCACAGGCCATTTCTCACCTTGCATTGGCAATGAATACCGCTATCCCTCTTGAATGTACCTCAGTTTTTGAGAAGCAACCTCAAAATTAGGCATATAACGAGGAGCTCCCTTTTGCTGTAAAATACTTTGCGCCCGGTTATCTCCACATCATACCAAAAGGTGGCCCCAATAGTGCTCTCAAAATTTGTCTCTCATTGGTTTAGATTGCTCCAAACGGAGAATTCAGCGTGCTTCACTTCCATAAGCAAAGTCAAGGCTATCTAAAAACTGCTTTTAAATTTGAAAGTATCTGTTTTAAAATGCTGTATTTTGCTGTGTTTTCAAAAATATTGCCATCAAGTAGAAAAAATCCTTTCATGCTATTCAGGATAAAAGCTCTTTCATTATCGAGCAGTTTTTAATTCTTTGCAGCTCTCAAAATGGTAGTTATGGAAAATGGCCAAATTTCATTTTGACTGAACCATCATAGTTTATTAAACAGCTTTAAGGTAGTATATCAGCTTAAATCACTGTGGCTGTTTTTTATCTGGTAATAAAATTTTAGCGAAGTTATGAGCAACTTCCAGCCTTTCACGTCGCTTTAAGCATTCATACCAACCTTTGAGCAAGCTTTTCAATGACTTTCTAGGCAGCACCTGAAAACTTTCATTTTTAAACTACTTTGCTTCCTCTGCAACAAGAATTCCAGTGCTGACTTGATCCTTGGACTTAAAATCAGAGATTTAATGGCTTCTCCAACAAATAGCATTGAGATACTGGACTGTCGACTAATTTACCATATGACTACCAGCAAGTTAGCCTAATTCAATAATCTACAACTTCTATTTTCCCAAAGTGAACTTCTACCCCCAATTCGCCCAAACAATTCAGGTTTTTGAATGAGAACTTTGCGTCGAATCTAGATGCTGGTTCTTGATTAATGGTTTGACAAACCCTCTCTCTTTTCTCTTAAAGATGATCCAAATCGTACAACCGCAAAGTAGAAGGATAGTAATAGTACAATTTACTTCCTCATTTAAGTTGGAGTAGCGAGCATCATAGAATCTCTATGCTCAAGCATTAAACATTTGGACAAAATGTCATAATGGGAAAAGCAACGGTACTAAATTTTTTATCTATTTATTCTAATTTATTGTTGTCAACAAGACTTGCTGTCACGTCTTTGATAGGAAGCTGCAATTCACATTGAGACAGGTCAACAGATCAGTGCTGGTGATAGTAGAATAGATGAATTGATCAAAGCTTGTCCACCATTTATTATCAAAGTTTTGATAACTCTTAGACAACTTTTATTAGGAATGAGGAAATAAAAACTCCAGAGTCTTGCACTTTCACTCTGATTCCAATCTTCTCATAAAACTGGATTTTTAGATTCTCTCTCCAGCCGATGCTTCTGGTTGAAAATTACACATCTCCTATTTAATCACTAGCCTTCCGCAGCTCAAAAAGCACATCATCATTCATTCTTAAATTAATCCATTTTTTTATTAAATAAGTATGATAGGAATTAATTTAAACTTTTAAGATAAAACCCGAATATTTAAAAGAGCTTGGTTAATTATATTTTTTACATTCCGATTGTACTTTGATAATAATAAGATTTATTTATCTTCATTTACTCAATCATAATTCTTTATTTTTACCACAAACTTAGAGATATCGCTTTTTAATATCATGTTAAGCTAATAAACACTTTAAAACTCATTTTTCTAAAACATTATTCATTGTTCAATAGAAGTCTTTGCTTGAAGCTGGGCAATAGTTTTTTATAAATAATAATCTACATTCTTTACAGAATATCTTTTTACTATATAAGGGAAGTGAAAATTATTGATTTTTTAAATTGATTTAACTAACTATACTAATTTTTTATATTGCTTTAATAATTATGCAACATTTATGAATCTATAAATTACTATTATTTACTAATGAAGGAAGATCATTTTATCACTATCCGATGAATTTCTTACAAAATAAGCCTTCATTAAAGAATTTTACTGTAACTCAAAACTATTTTATGGGTTATGCTGGAGGTTATTAAGATATCTTTACTGTGAGTGGAATTAAATTTGGAATGATATAAATTCTTGCGCAATCAACTTCTAATGCTAATTAAATTAGCTTAAGCTTGCATTCGAATAGGAACATTAATAACAAGAAGTTTAACCTAAGAGGAGTGTTAATCTGAAACATAAAACATTTCAGCTAAGAAATTAGAAATTAAAAATATATAATCTTTAAAAAAAAAACTATATTTAATTAAATAAATTAATATTGTATCATTAATGGTAATTTTATATAATAATAATAATAATATGATCACGTTGAGGTTGTAGGGACCACCCATTTTATATATCTGTTAATATATAAGGGTCTAGCCCTTTCAATTTGTAAATAATGTCTCATTCAGTTCTAAGTTAATATCATAGGCATCTGAATCATTTATATTGCACTTAAACGTCCTTGAAATTTTATGGATCTTATCTGTCCTCGAAGTTTTTAAAGTCTATTATTGTTCTTTTTGCCATTCTTAGAAGTGTGTTGTCTATTTTCTCACTTAGAGTTCTCATGACTAATCTGAGTTTCATTTCCTCTATTAGGGTTTTTATGGCTTCAGTGTAGTCTTCAGTATCTATTGGCTTTTTGTTTTGCTGGATATTGATGTTCTTGAGTGTGTTTTTTATGTCAATGTTAGTATGTATCGTTGAATTGAGTAACGTAAGTTCTAATATTGTTGAAAGTTTTCCTATCCAGTCTTCATCTAATTGGGGAAGTTGCGTTTTCCATCACATGTGCATATGTGTGCCGCTAATTAGAATGATTCAACCAGAAGTTCGTTTTCTGGTTGTGATAGTCTAAGCCAATGACATTAATATAGTTTTATCTGAGATTATTATATATAATGAGTAAAAATTGTTTCAATTACCAAGAATTAAAGAATAATCAAGTTTTTCTCTATAGTATTTATTAATATATTACTAATTAAATAATTAAATCGCACTCCAACCCAAACGATCATAAATTTGAGTTAGAGTGCAGAATAAATTAGAAAATAAATATAAATATATAATAAATTTTAAAAATAACATTTCGTTTATTACAAACGACATAAGGTTTTAACTAATAAATAAATATATTACATATTACAATAATTAAATTAGAATATATAGTTAATTTTCAAAACTAATCAATTAAAAAGTTAAATATATTATTTTTTTATGATTTAAAATTAATTAATTAAAACCTAATGTCGTTTGTAATAAACGAAATGTTATTTTTAAAAGTGATCATATATTTATATTTATTTTCTAATTTATTCCGCACTCTAACTCAAATTTATGATCGTTTGGGTTGGAGTGCGATTCTAATTATTTAATTAATAATATATTAATAAATACTATAGAGAAAAACTTGATTATTCTTTAATCTTGGTAATTGAAACAATTTTTACTCAATAACTCCAATTTTTACCTTAACTTAAATGTATTCGAATTGTTAATCCAATACTTGTGTAGTTTAAGGGAAGCTAATTAATGATGAGCCTGGTTTGTCAAATATTCAATATAAGAATTCAGTTTTATAGTTAGTTAGGTGTAATTGGAGTTAAACTATTTTGTCAAAGACTATGTTGGTTATACCTTAATTGTATAGTTGTGGTCCTGATTTGATGGTCAATGCTCTGGTCAAATTGGGTAGATCTATTTATCTGAAGTCCTTTGGACTCTTGTTATTTTTAATGATGATGTCAAGGCTAGATTTGTAGATGGTTTAAGGAGAAGGTTTGATTATTATTTCCTTAAATACTATTTTACTAAGGTTTAACAAGTATTTTTCAAGTTTTTCCCTATTGAATTATATTAGATCGTTATGAAATACATTTGTGAATTTATGTGTCTATTTTTAATTAAAGTCTATAACTGAGGCTACCATTTGTTTTGTCAGCATATCAGAATCTGGCCAAAAATTTCTGGTCAGTATTGCCTATCATTACGATCTGTGAAGTCGATGTAGTCTGATCTTGTGTAGAAGGAGTAACTTTTTAGGATGTCTCTTATGATCCAGGCTTGTATTTTTGTTGTTTTCCAAATGTTGAAGTTGGCCTGTTTGTTTATCCTGTATTTGAATTTGTTTTCCTCTTGGAAGAGAAAGGATATCATTTCAATTTGTGTACTTTTCTTGAGGGCAGGAATATTATTTTAACTTGGATTATGTACTATACAGATGCAGTAGACTTTTTGCAGGATTCTGATTTAGATGGTATTGAATATTACACATCAAAATTTGGAATTCCTGAAGAATCTTAAGAGGTGACTTAACTTAGCTTTTTTTATTTACTTAATGCTGAAGGTCATAAGTAGTTTTTAGATGTGTGGTCTAAGTATATCAATGTTGAGCATTAAAGTGTTAGCCTTAGGTTCCACTTTAAGTCTCAGAATTTTATTTTATCTATCTTTATTTTTCTTAATTAATATTGGAAATTTTATATAATTAATTAAATTAAGTGTTTAGAGCGATTTGACGATATTTAAAAATATTTATAAATAATTATATTTTTATCAATTTTTGACTTTTCTGCCATATTTCATAGTTGCAGCGAATTTTTCTTTTCAAGCATTTAGATAAAATAGCATATTTTGAGTAAATATATAGAATTAATTAATTTAATACATTTCTTATTAATTATAAAAGTATATTAACTATCTCATGATAGCTGTTTTGGGAAAGAGCACCTTAATTATTTTATTTTCCAAAATATATACTTTAAATGATAAAATTAATATGCATAGATATTTACACAAAAGGTAATGTATAATTTAAAATATAATATAATAGGCTCTATTTAAATTATAAAAGTTACTATATCGAGCAACAGGACGATAAGTTTTGGTATATTTTTATCTATTAAATTTTAATAATAAAAATTGCAAAATGCATTAAAATTAGTTGTTTTTTGGCCTCTTAATGAACAAAGACTAATATTAATATTATATAAATATAGGATATTTTTTGCTGAAACGGGATCAAATTTTTAGGGACTATATTTTTTAAAAGAAATTGGCCTTAACTATTTCAACAATGACTATCATCTTCTCAATTATGTCTACTATGCTTAAGAGGACCCTTCCCTAAGCCAAGAATAAATTCTTAATCAGTAAGACATTGAGAGAAATGCCTAGATAAATAGAGTTATTGCTTGACATATGATGAGAGACTGAGGATGCACATAGTCAAACAATGACTTTTTTAGTAAAATTGAGATGAATATTGGCAATAGCCATCTCATGAACTATTAAATATTTTTCAATTCTGACTTTGATTTACTAGGATTTGTTACAAACTTCTCTACCAACTTAACGCTAAGTATGATATTTATAGTGACACTTTCAATGGAGATTATAAGGAATAAAATATTAAAACAATCTTACTAAGACTATTACTAAAAGCAATTAATGTGCAATTAAGACAACATACGAATGAAAGAACATATGAAAAGACACAAATGTTTATGATGGAGACCAGAAGTTAAAATATACGTGATTTTGATTGTCTTTCCATATGATGAGATAATTATTAAATTATGGTACTCTATTAATATTTGGAGTTGTTTTTTATGTCTAAAAATACACTTATAATTAAAATATTAATGATTGTGTTTCTAATATCCTTGTATTCTAAATAAATTTACCTTTTCCTATGCTATTACGATCATTTATATGAAATAAAATACTTAAATTCTTGTTTATATTAACTGATTTCATTACAATAAGTATAAACACTAGTTGGAAGTATTCGAAAATACAAGAAGAAGCCAAATAAATGAATAAAAATCAAGTAAGTTATTTATCAAGAAGTTTCATAAAATTGATATGATTTTTTACTAATAAAATCAACAGAACATCTTTAATTATTGTTTTAAACTATGTAATTAGATAAATTGGAAATGATGTACTAACTAAATCAATTAATTGATAGTCTAAATATTTTATGATATAAAAACTCAAATGAATCTTAATAAAGGTGTAAATAAGTAAATATAAAGCTAAACCAAGAATCAAGAAAGTTTGATGATATTAAACAAAGATTAAATAAAGAGGAAACACAGATATAATAAAAATCACGCTAAATACCTGCTTGGAATAGATAGATTGGTTTATTATATTGAGAAAAAATAATAAGCAAATTGGTTCAAGAATAAATAGAAACAGAAAATTGTGATCTTTTTTATCCTACTTTACTATTAACTATAATTAAAACAATAAATATGGATTATACAATTAGAAGCTATTGAGTATCATTGCAATAATCCGTTTGGAAACAACCATTTTAATGGTTAGAATATTCTCTAAAATAGTCTTAAAATACATTAATTATTTCATAAATTACTCTATGTTTGAATATAATTCCAATATTATCCTGGAGTTAAACTATAAGACATTTTCAATTCATTCATAATAGAAATGGAAAAAGGTTATAGCTGCAAACTGATTCAGTTAACATTAAATTAAATAAATATTACTATTAATATAAAAATAAAAATAAAAATATTATGAGAAAAAAATATTTATTTATGTTTAAAGCATGATATTTAGTTTACTGTAAATTCTATAAATTCAAAATAGCATAGCCAAATTACATTATAAACCATTTGTAAATTTCATAATTTTTTATTATTTAAGATTATGGTTAATAGTCCAATTTGAATTGGTATTTTGAGTTACTGCTGTTTCAAATAACATTATATTTTATAAAAATGAGTTTGACTACTAGTATTAAATATTTCTAAATAAAAAATATAATAAATTTAATTACTTAATCTGATGTCTTTAGAGTACTACCAAATTAATAAATAAAAGAATTTGAAGAATAGGGAGATGATAAAATAATTTAAAAATGCATGGATATTAGAAATAAAAGCATTAGTGTGTGTTAGTGAATCGCTTAAGGCAAGGGAAATTAAAAAAGAGATCAAAATTTAATTAGAGATCTCTATTAAATAATAATCAGTTTTAAAAATTGCATATTAATACATATTAAATAGGGGCCATAAATTAATTAAAAATGACATTAGGTTTTTTAGGAATATTTACCTACCCTTTTCTTTCTTTAGTGTTGGTGTTGAATCAATGTCACTCTACTCAATGGAGTCTGAAGTTGCTCTAGAAGCAGAATTAGGTTTCTGACTGAATGACTCAAAGTCAATATGTAGTTGCCCTTGTCCTTGATAGTCCTGAGAATCAAAGTTCGCACCACTCTCTTTTGAGCTGCTTGTCGTTCACTGTATAAATATGCAATTTTTAAAACTGAAATAAAAGCATTATTATTAAATATTTATCAGCTAATCTTTTAATCTATTATATTAATTTTCCTATTTTAGTTGGTAATTCTTTGACGGAATGTCTAATTAATCTTGGACTAAAACCTCTCTTACCTTGGATAATGTGCATCATTTACTCTATTTCAATTGGCTTGATAACCTTTTTGACTACTTTGCTCGTTCGTTCATGAAATGTCTGAAGTGCTTGTTGTTTGCCTTTGATTATTAGGTGTTGTATGTGTTGTAAGACATTCTCATTGTGGGTTCCATGATTAAGGTTTCTATCAATGTCGTATTAAGCGCTAAGAGGGAAGAGAAATTGGTTCCATATTTTGCTTAAGGCATTCTCCTTGTTCTTCTCTTCTATGTATCTTTTGTAGTAAGTTTGGAAAACTATCTTGTCGTTGTCATAGAGATCTTCTTACCGAACTATTGCTGGGAATGACTTCAAGTCTAGTTTTGATTACACTCATCATATTTTATTATCAGATCAACTTTTCTTGACATTATCTATTTGGAATTAAAGGATTTCAGTATTGCAAACGAAGCTAGGGGCTAAATTCGACAGGGGAACGGCCAGGGGCGCCACGAGATTCTCCATATTTTGATCTACTGAGATGGAATGTACGACTCAGACATCTACTCCAGGGGCCGAGATAATCGATATAGATTCCCAATGATCAGCCTATGGCCTTCAGCGAGCGCC
>ARYC01008896.1:0-40176 GCA_000711775.1 Oxytricha trifallax
CTAAATTAATTAGCATTCAAAACCCCAAAACCCTTCAATGAGGTTTATAAGTGCTTTGATTTGTAGGGAATTTGTTAGGGGTTGGGGTAATTAATTAAATGCGAGACTAAAATTACAAGCTTTTGGGGTCTATTTATGATGAAGAGTATATAGATTTAGTGTTTAAACTGCGTTATGATGTGATATATACAGTGAATAAGTTCAACCAATACTTAATTATAAGTCTATTGCACTGCTCTTAAAGCGTAGTCCCTCAACTGTTCGCTCTCACTGCTTGAAAGCTGTATAATTAAAGCAATAAATGCTGAATTCTTAGCCTAAGAGGAAGTCTAAGTTTCTATAGAAGCATATTGACTATCTTATTAATGAAAAAACTTTGAAATATTGGGCTCACTTCTCTCTCGACTAACGAGCTAAATGTTTCATCGCCAGTTCCCTGAGTTGAAGATCTCTGCATAGTCTGTTGCAAACATTTATAAACGAAACGGTATCTCTTACAAAGGTGTAAATCGGTATCAAGAGAGTAATTGATTTCACTCTGCCATTTTACAACAACAACTTAAATTATATTTATAATTAAATGCAGAGAGCCTAATAGAATAATATTTAGTATATTCATGCTGACGAGGCTGTGTTTACCTTCAACACTTTCATCTAGAAGTCTTGGCATAAGAGGCATAGTAATATAGAAGTATATGACTAGAAAGTCAAGGTTTAAACAATGGCAATTCTTTGAGGTATTAGCGAGGATGCTGGTTTAGAAACTTATGTTCTTCATCCTCGCTCTATTAAGACAGAGCAGTATATTAAGTTCTTAGAGCAGCTGAGAGAGAAGTACCCTGAATAAGAGATTATACTATTCGTTGATAATCTTCCAGTTCATAAGACAAAAGAAACAAGGAAGAGTTATGAACAACTAAGAATAACACCAGTGTTCAACGTGCCTTACAGTCCATAGTATAATGGAATTGAATTCTACTGGGGTATACTTAAAGGTCATTATAAGAAACTGCTGCTATACCATCTAATGCATGACCCCCTACCTATCGATACAGTAGACTTTATTAAAAGCTCAGCGAAGAGAGTAGATAATTTGTTGGCTTAAAAGTGTGCTAAAGAAGGGAGAGTGAATGTATATAAATAAGTTTTTTAGTTAAGTTAATGAATATATATGTCACATTTAAAATTCTTTAGAGGGAGCTGGCTTCTCTTTCTTTTCTTCTATTTCTTGCTTCCATCCTCTTAAGTTTCTTCTCTTGCTGCCAGCTCCTGCATCTATGTTCATTGACTCTGGAGGCTAAATATTTGAATAAAGTCTCTTGCTAACTTCATACTTTGTCTGCGACTTTCGACCTCTGTGAAGCTTGCTCTATTCCTTCATCAAGAAGATGCCAGTACCAAATTTTTCTAAAGAGTTAAGCTTTAAATCTTACTTGAAATATAAGAGTGCTTCTGCAGCTCTGATATCCAGCTCTCACTTATCTTGATCCCTTGTTTGTCCTTATCTTCTGAAGAAATGCTGTACCTTTTCTTATGAGATTCTTGAATAATTTCTTTCAAGTAATCACCTTTAATTGTTGCAAGTATGCCAAAGAAATAGTTTCTTTCAGGCAGTTTATTTGACAACTGCTCCTTAGTAGGCAGGTACAGTGAAACCTCTGGGTCATTCATAGCATCATCATATAAGTTAGTCTCTGATATTTCTGGATAGTTTGGGATCTCTGCAAACTTTACATCTTAAGTTTTCAATGCTTTCTTCTCTTCGCAGAGTATCGCCCTTAGAAATGAAATTTTGGTACCTTCCATCGTTGGCAAGAACAAACCAACTACATAATCAAGATGAGTTACTATGAGTTTAATACCTTGCTGCACCAGGTAGCGGTGCAAATCCTCCTTGCTTCTAAATCTCTGAATCAATTCTTGTGCTTGCACTCTTTTCATTACATCATTCATTGACTCCATCTTGTTTACAGATCTAAGAAATGATATTCAAATTTAAGTTTATTGATTTCAATTATATACCTCTGTAAAACTTACTATTAAATATGGGCATCCTATAGGAGGTCAACCTCTAAGAAGGATATGGAGAAGGTTTTGAGAACTGGTTTCAACTTGAGAGATTGATATCAAATTCTACTGTTATAGTTCCATATTTTTTAATTTAAATTGGTACGTACTTAATTAGGAGCAACTCCTAAAATGCGAGTACTTAATTAGGAGCATTAATTAAAGCTAGTACTTAATTAGGAGCACCCTAATTTTAATCATAAAATCACAAAATACCTCCTAAAGCAGTACGTAGTACTTAATTAGGTGCACCTCCTAAATCGGTACGTACTATAATCAACTTATTATTGAAAGTAAAAATGGTTTCTTCCTCACCCATATGTAGAACTGAATCGTCTCTTAACACTCATAATTCTTCTATCATACTTTAAGAACTTCCCTTGAAACTTGTAGGCTTGCAAAGCTCTCATATAAGCTCTCAGTTATAGAGGCAGTTTTATAATTTTAAATTCAAATTTAAATATGAGCGCTAACATTTTAAGAAAAACAACAGCCCTTTCATCAAACAAATGAGACTTACCTTTGGCAGCAATAAAAAGTGTGATAGCTGTGAGATGAACTCTCATAAAGAACTACCAGAGCTATCACTTGAGGTCTCTGTTATTAAAATAGAAATTAATAATAGAAAATAAATGGCAAACAAGTGCGTGGGAGACAGAGGAGGAGAAAAGTATTAATTAAATTCCTATACAAACTGAAGAAAGTAGAAGTATACTTTTGTGAGAAGTGTGAGAGAGACTTCGCTCATAAATCTAGTTGGTATAGGCATATGAAAGAGCATAGAGAAGCCAAGCCGACATTATACTTAAAGCACGATAAAATCGACGGAAAGTATGATTGCTTCGAGTGCCATAAGCAGTATGCTCATACTAGAGATTTAAGGAAGCATTTTTTAAAAGCTCACAAGAAAGATTTAGAGATTGAAAAGCATGAAGATGAATTGAAGCTACTTAACAAAAGAAAAGCAAGAGAATCTTCGAAAATGGTCGAGCTCGAACAAGCTTGTGAATCAGAATATGTTAGGAAATCACGCAACCTACTAGCATCTGAAATCACAAAGATTATGATTAAAATTCAATATAAAAAGATTCCAGTTCTTACCTAAGTTGACCTAAACACTTCACTTTAAAGCTACCTTATATTAGAAGACTCCTTTGATAAGAAAGTTATCAATGATCATCAGTATGCATACAAGGTGTATCCCTTCAACTATCTCTCAAGTGATGATAAATATTAGATGGAGTTCACAAATGAGCATCAAGTACTCACTCAAGCAAAGTTTAAAGAGTGCAGTTACTTAATCAAGCTAGATGCTGTTCTCCTAGCAAAGGATCATGTTGCTTTCAGACTTCCACTCTATGAAATGACCCTCAGAATTTATTACTGATCAAAGGAATCATAAGTAGCTTGCTTTGATAGCAACTTAAACCTTACAAGGTATAAAAGAGCTACATAAGTTAGGCTTTGTTCATAGAGATTTGAAACCTGAGAATATTATGATAAACTTCTCACCTGTAAGAGTGACAATTATTGACTTCAACAGAGCATTAAGGGTAGAAGTATCAAGGCTAGGAAGTGTTATGGGAACTCCAGGCTATTATCCTGAAAGAGAAGACTGGAGAGATAGAGACGATCAATGAGATGTGTGGGCTTTAGCAGCAATAATAATAGAGTGCGATATGCCTCGGAATGATTACTACTCTACAAGGTGTGAGAAAGATGCTAAGTAAAGAATCAAGTAATTTATAGACAAAACCAGAGTATCTCAATCATTAAAATAAATGGCAGAATCAATAATCTCAAAACCAAACTCTAGATCAGACATAACATTAGAGAAGATAGAGTTGTGGTTAAGTAAAATAAACTTCAGACCTCTCCCACATGATCCAAAATGCATTTTGAGTGAATAAATTAAATACATTTACTATAAATTTCACATTAAAACCTATTAATAACCCCAACCCCTAACAAATTCCCAACAAATCAAAGCACTTATAAACCTCCTAAAATAATTAAACATTATTAGGAGCAATTAAATGGAGATAGATTGATAAAAAGGGAAATCAATCTGTGAAACTTGGAGCAAGTTTTTCAATGCTTCTCCGTATATCTTTTCAAGGTTGACCTCCAGTAGGTCCTCCCTATTTAGTAGTAAGACTTTAATAAACTTAGAATGGATATCAATAATGTTAAATTTCATTAACATTTCTAGAAAGAGGAAGCAAGATGCAGTCTATGAATGATGCAATGAAGAGAATTTAATCTCAAGATTTAATAGGAAAATTTCGAAGTAAAGAGGACCTCTATAGATATTTGGTATAGAAAGGTAAGTTCTTAAGTAAGAATAATAAATCCATTATAGTTGGATTGTTCTTGCCGACTTAGGAGGGAACTAAAATCTCATTCTTAAAGCCTTACTGAGTGAAGAGAAAAAACTTTTAAGTCTAATGAAATTAGGATAATAGAGATACCTAACTACCCTGAAATATCAGTGACAAACCTATATGACGATGCTATGAGTGATCCGGACGTAGCTCTCTACCTTCCATCAAAGCTACAGCTCTCTAATAAGTTGCCAGAGAGAAACTTCTTCTTTGGTGTTCTTGCAACTCTGAAACCTGAGTACTTAAATGAAGTTATTTAAGAAGCTCACAAGAAACGATACAGCATCTCTCCTGAAGAAAAAGAGAAGCAAAGTATTAAAATAAGTGATACCTGGCTGTAGGAACTTTAAAAACATCCTTTCATCTCAAGTAAGCTTAGTCTTCTAACTTTATAGAAAAACCTAGTACTGCTATATACTTGATGAAAGAGCGCAGCAAATTAAAGAGAGAGAAAGTCTCAAGTAAAACATGAATTGAGTAAGAGCCTCTTCAAAGATTTATAAAAACCAGAAGAGATGAACATAGATGCAGGAGCTGGCACTAAGAGAAGAAACATAGGCCAAGCAAACCCTAAAAGAAGAAAAGAAAGAGAACCAAAATCCCTTCACGGGCAAATTTAATATGTGAACTTATTCATTCATTTAAATCTAAAACTTATATATACACAAAATCTCCCTTCTCTTGCGCATACTTTAGCTTTATCATCGCTGACTCTCTTAGCAACACTCTTAATAAAATCAACTATATCTATCTTTAAATCATGCATCAGATGGTAGAGCAGCAATTTCTTATAATGACCTTTCAATAACCCCAATATAATTCAATACCATTGAACTGAGGACTGTAGGGAACATTAAATACAGGTGTTATGTTTAGCCTTTCATATTCCTTCCTTGTGTCTTTAGTTTTATGGACAAATAAGTTATCTACAAACAGAATAATCTCTTAGTCGGCGTACTTATCTCTGAGTTATTATAAGAACTTTATGTTTATTCGGTCTTTATTGAGCGAGGATGAATAACATAAGTCTCGAGACCATTATCTTCGCTTATTCCACCAATATTGCATGAGTTTAAACCTTAACCTTTTAATCATATACTTCAATGTTGCTATACCTCTTATACCAAGACCTTGATATGAAGGTATTAACGTGAACACTGCCTCATCAGCGTGTATGAACTTTATATTATGCTCTTAAGACCTTTGCATATAATCGAATATATAATTTAAATTAGCCTTATAAAATGGAACATTAAAGTCAATCACTCTCTTAATGCGATTGACTGTCTTGTAAGATATTCCATTCTTATTATATATGTTCGCAATAGATTAAGCAGAGATGTGAAGCTCAGGAAATTGGCGATGAAACATCACAGCCCTTTAGGCTAGAGAGAAATGAGCCCAGTAATTAAGAGTCTTATCATTAATAAGATATTCAATATGATGCTGCTAAAATTTTAAGGTCTCTTAGGCTTAGAATTAAGATGCTATCTCTTTAAATTCAATGCTAATAGACAGTGAGACCTCACAGTTACAGGAGATTTATAGAGTAGCCTTGCTATAGACGTATAATTCAGAACAGGCTTGAGTTAATCACTAAATTCATCACATCCATATCGCAACTTAAACAATAAATCTATATACTCACTGTCATAAACAGACCCCAAACCTCGCATATACTACTTAAACTACTAATATTTAAACATTAAACCCCTACATAAACCCTATTAAAACCCTAATAAAGTATGCACTAATAGTCTACTTTTATCAATCAAAAACTCAATCAAACTACTGAAAGGGTTTTGGGGTTTTGATTATCATCGTAAAGCTTGGATTCGCTTTCTTACTTTCCCACATAGTAAGCTACTATAACAATGGTGGCAAATTTTTTAACCAAAAATTGCTTGTCTTAAAGTCGATGGCTTTACTGTTGCTCATTTAAGCACATATGAGAAGTGATGCTCCCTTTTTTCCAAAACTTCTTACTATAAAGCAAGGTTTTTAGTCACTACCCAACTACTCATTGCTGCCATTTTGCACTTCGAGGCAAAAGAGCCCTAATTTTTCTTTGCTCCCTTACTTTTTTAAAGTTTAAATCACAAAACAGGTACTCCTTGTAATTCTCTCAAGACACAGAATGGGCGCAAGTTTGTACTCTTCAGTTTGATCTATGGTATACTTTACGACTCTTTCTACTATAAATAGGTTGTCCTTTAATTAATATTGCAGAGCGGACCATAAGCCATGAATTAAGCAGGACTAACTCGTTTTTACTTTATCTTTGATATTTTAAGGCTAGGTGGTTTTAAGAGGCATTCTTTTCTTGGAATAAATTCTAAAAAAAGTGGATCCAAAAGTGAGGAAAGATCAACATTCAAACCTTAATATATTAAGCCTGCAAGCCTTAATAATTGCTGTAGGAAATCGTGTTTCTTTGATTTGACTAACTCTCGTCAGTCATCTAACAGCTTCTAAAATATACAAGTGAGCTCGCTACTCCACTGCTCTTGATTTTCTGTCTATTTTTTATTGATATCTTAGGGTATCAATTATAGAGTATATTATCTCTCAATGAGTTGCTCTTTTAGATAATTACAACAAATTTTTTGCAAAACTAGGAATCATCATTATTAGTGTGTATAATGTTTGAGAAATTCTATTATTCTTCTAGTTCATTATCGAAAAAATTCTCTAACTAGCCATTGGTTAATGCTCCGCTTTTAGTTTGAGTGTCTGCAAATATAGAGTAGTCTCTGGAGATTCATCATTATAATTTCAATTTTCTCTAATACTGAAAATATCTTTATTAAGTATTATTTACAATTAGTTAGAGCTTAGCTTAATATCCCGAAGTATATTGTAATACTTTAGTTTGGTGGCTTTCCTAATTTTTATTGAAAATGCTTTGATTTATTTTAAATCGTAAAATCGCTCTAGCTTTTCAACGATCCTTAAAGTTCACTTAGAGAAGCGATTGGTTTAGAGTATTCTTAAAAGAGGTGTCAATATATTTTGAATGTGACCCTTGTATCGTGATTTGCAGCCGTTATTGATGTGGTTACTTCTAATGATGAATGCTGAGACAAGAGAGCTGTCAATCCCTTAACCAACTTTTTGACCAAGTTCCATCGAAAAATGGCAACACTGTTACTTTAGATTGCGAATCTAGTGCCTTATTCTCCAAAGCTTGTGACCTTATCGTGTTGAACTCGAAGGTTAGTCCCCATCTTTTAGGTCTGAAAAGCTGTAGTCTAATCATCTCGTGAGGTCCATCATGGTACCTTCCTCGGTGGCCCTCTTGATTATTTCCTATAGTCTCTTTGTTTTAATTTAGCTAAAATAAGCGAATTTTTAGATTTTAAAAAAATGTATAAAATCTAAATATTCAAGTATGCTTAGAGATACTATCTTTATTAAAATTTTATTAAAAATATTTAAACAAAGTTAGTATATTATATGTTCCTTAAAATATTATAATACTACCACAAGTGAAATAAAACACCTCCTCATCCTCTTGAAAATAAAAATTATGATTTAGTGGTCACAGAAAATAGTAAAGTTGGCTCTAAAATATCAACTACAAACCACCAATCTCTAATCTATATAGCCAATTATAAATCCGTCAATTTTGAAGCACATATCCAATTCTGGTTATAAAAAACAGAGAATTGTAACTCACTCAAAGTGAAATGAGTAACTTTAGGAAAAATGCTTATTGAAGAAAATTATCAAAATAATGAGTATGAGGAGTATTCTTCAATTTAAGTAATCATAATTCAATTATCAAAAATAGAATAATATCGGTATGCCCTAAATGCAAGTAAATCTGAAAGGTAATGTCGTGGTGGTGTAGCTACACATATGAATACTACCCATTTCTGAATACTCAGCTTAACTAAGTCTTAGATCGTTGGTCCTAAGCCGTCAATTACTTGGATGTATCAAAAAGATTAAGATTATTCGCAAGAAGCACACTTCATTTTATTTGTAATTTTATTAGTAAAACTTAAATCTAAAATCCTAATGCAGATTTAAATTGCGCAATTTTCACTGTATTAAGCTGATCAGTTATTAAAGTTAAAAATAATATATATTAGGTACTTTACTGTAAAGAAGCTATATGCGGTAGAGTACCCTAAATATATAATTAAGAATTTCATTTTAATGAAATTAAATATCTATCTTCAGAATGAATCAATTCAAATTTATTTAATTATGCCATCTCTTTCAAAAATCCCATTATTTGTATAAAAGATAAATATCATTAGTGATAAGAAGTTTGTAATATAAAATCAAAACATTTCATTAATTAATTACATATATTTCTTAAAATATTTTAGTTATTTAACAGTGTATTATCTAAAATACTCTCTCAAATTTACATTTTGTAGATTAAAGTTATAGAAACTTCAATTGAAAACCTCCTATTTCAAGACTAGGCCTTATCCCATTCTGTTTTGGTAGATTATATTCTACTATTTTTGCCAATTAAAATTATGACATATTCTTCATTTTTGAAATCATCTAAAACACAGAGTTTTTCTACTAATTTTAATAGAAATCATGCTATGGTATCACCGATTAATTCTTGAAATTTTCTTTAATGGCTTTAAAGAATTCTTTAATTGATAATACAACGGTATTTAGGGAATCTTAATATTAACTAAATATATATCAACATATTAGAGACTTTAAAACATTAAAATTATTGATATGTTCAGATGGTATTGATTATGATTCCAATCATCTTGACATGGGTTCAAACCCCAGAACTTTTATTATTTTTATAAACTAATAAGTTAATTAATCGTTTAATAGATTGATATTCAGTAGAAATATTTTGATTAAATATCTCAATCTTCTTATTACTAATGTTATTTGTCTTTTATTCACTTTGATATGGTACTGAACAGGTAAAAAATAGCAATAAAATTATAAGAATCTTTAATGAAATTCTTTATTTTAAGAATTTCTCCATACTAAATTAAAAAGTTTCTAATAAAAGCTGTATCAATAAAGAAGCACAAATTAAATAAATAAATCAAACTTAAGCATTTAATAACTAAAATTTATTATAGATGATGAATCAATAATTAAATGGACAAATATCTATTTTATTACAAATGATTCTAATTTATTTCCCCTTAATTTCCTGAATTTCCAATTCACCAACTACATTAAGAGCCAATTATAAGAAATATAAAATTAAATACAAGGTACTCTATCTAAAACCTAAGAATAGTATTTATTGTTAATTTGATTCAATTAAATTGGTTGAGTAATTGATGAATAAATTCTCATTATATATTGAGGCTACAAAATAATATTCATTGATGAAGCTGTTTAAAAAATTATTTAAGATTTTAAATAGTTTATAGAACAAGTCAAGTATAAACTCTGGCAATACTTACCGGCATATTAGAGGAAGAAGTTTTAGAAGACTATTATTATAATTATTTAATGCTGTCTTTAAATTAATACTGGTACTTAAGCTAGCCAGATATATATAATCTGATATTCATGCTTTGACTTTTGATTATCCAATCTCATCTGTCCAGAAGACTATTTAATTATTAATAAATCAATAAAAAAAGAGTAACTATATTAATTTTTTAGCTAGTCTAATTAAACTTTATTACAAGTAAAAGGTTGCTGTATTTCTTGAAAATCTTAAGCTTCATCATTCTAAGGAAGTAAAACAATTATTCTAGAATAATGGAGTGGCAATTATTTATAATATTCCATGCATGCCTCGGTTCAATCCCGTAGAAATTTTTTGGGGTTTACTTAAATAAATTATTGAAAAACTTATGGAAGATTTATTATTAAATAATCAGAGAATAAATTCGAATAAAGGATTGATAATGCTTTAAGAAACTTAAAATTAAGTTATAATAAGGATTACAAGGAAAGGGATTAGGTAACTATATAGTGTGCAAGTTGAAATATAAAAATTCAATATTAAAATTTAAAACTATCCTCATTATCTTAATTTTAAATATTCTATTTAAAATAATTTGGCTTTTTACTCTCTTCATTCATATTTTCCGTTTAATCATCCATATATGCTTAATTTATGCAAATTTTAAAAAAATTCTTTTTAAAGTTGCTCTGCAAATCTTTTGATTTAATATTTCTTCTAAATCACTAGATTTCTGTCCAACATAAAAAATATGGACATCCCTTTTCTTTCTATAATTTAATTTGTAATATATTATTACTTGAAGTAAATGGGAACATTTTAAGAGTAGTTGCCCACTCTTGAGTTGCGAGAATAGCTTAATTATGTGATGGTTTGTCAGCTCCTCCTACCTAGTCTAACCTTGTGAAAGTCATCAATCATTTCTTTTATGTCACTACCTATATAGTGACCATCAGCCCAAACAAAAATTCTTTATCAATCCTAACTTTTTATCACTTTTTTTCATTATCTGGCAAATAACTCATAATTTCTTAATCTTGCCTCACAAAAATCATAAAATATTCTTAATTAATAATTCTGGATACTTTGGTACTTTAATGTGTTTTTATTGATAATATTCTTAAAGCTTTTTTGTGTCCATTTATTATTTATTTTAGAAATTCAATCCACGAGGATTATCCTAAGATGGAAGAAAGACACCAGCTATAAAAATGGATTAGTATAAATATTAAAATTGCCTTAGTAAATTAAGTAGATATGGAGATAAATTTATCACCTAAATTTGTTCATCAGTTCATCTGGTGACAATTATATTTAATCTTGCCCAAAAAAACCATTTTGAATTCATGAATTATAAATGATTAATTCTAAAAACTAAACTTAAATATATAAAGAAAATATAATAAATTCACTCGTGCGATTGCTACTCTATAAAACAACATTTCTTTAAATTATTTCTAGTAATTATAATTTATAATACGAAAACTTTAATTTATTAATTATTTAATTAACTTTAAAACTAATACTTATAAGTCTATTCAAGAATGGAAATCTCTCTAAAAACATCTTGTCTACTTCTTCATCGTCATCATCATCTTCGTCATCGTAAATATCAAGTCCTTAGTCCCTTCTCACTGTCATCTTGCGCAGCACCTGTCTTGTGACAACTGTGGTCTAACCAGGTAGGACCACTAAAAATAAAAATTAAAGATATACTTTTGTAATTAACTTACATTTTAAGTGAGTGCCTAACTCCACCTGCGTCTAATCTATACGAATACTTTTTAATATATTAAGTTTTTGATTAAATTAATTAATTTCTTATTATAAATCATAAATAATAATTTTAATTTGAGAAACATCGGTTTGTTAGTTAAGTTATTACAAACTGTATTCCATTTTATAATTTAAACAATAAAATTAATAATTAGCATTTAAAAAATAAATGGTATAATTCATTTAAAAGATAAGAGAATTTATTAATATTAAATATTTAAATTTACTTTGGATAATAAATTTTTATCAATAGTGTGGTTTGAAGTAACAATTAATAAAATTTTACCATAATAAGAATTAATCTTAAATTTTTCAAATAAATTAAATAATATTATAAATAAATATAATTCTCAATCATAAAATGAATAAGAGAAGATGAGAAAATTCTCATGCAGCCTAAAAATTAACCAAAAAAACTCCCTAAATTAAGAGCTTGATCAAGCTAAATCTACAATTTTAGAAACAGAATCTGTTTTAATTAGACCTAGCCAATAAAATTTAACTAATTTAAAATTTCATGAAAATAATAGGAAAGTTTTCAATATTTAGAGAGTATCGAATAGCAATTTTTTAAATATAGTATCCTAAGAAATACTATTGTAGGAATACATTTGATTTTGGAAAATGAATTAAAATTATTTAATTAAACATTAAAATCATGGCAGATATCAAATCCAAAGTGACTCAAAGTTCAAATCTAAAATGATTCTACGGTAGATTCCGCAATTTAGCTGGACTTTACTTTTGGCAAAATTCTTGAATCATCCCAGGAAGCGAGATATTTTGATTTTGAGCTAACTCCGAAAAACAGTATAATGGGTTTTTCACATTTGGGAAAAGAGATAAATTCATTTTAGCAATAACAGCCACCGTCTCATTTTTAATGCGCTATCCAGAGAGTATAATATTGTTTGGGTATGGAGACATTTTCCAAAAACATAATTAATTAATTTTAGTTTTAATTCATTTTCCAAATTTGAATGTATTCATACAATAATGTTAAGTTGTTGACTGTAAAAAATATAATTTATAATTAAAAAAATTTACTTCTCTGAATTAAAATGATCACAAGAAAAATGCAACAACAAAAAATTAAAAACAAAAATAATTAATTTGAGTGTATTATTTGCGAATACTTCTCAAGAAATAAAGGTTAAATTTAAAAGCACTATATTGTTGAGCATGACGATTAAGATTGGGACACATTAGATATAACAAAAGATTTTATTTTACATATAAAGAGGAAACTTAAATTATAGAGGAACAAAGAAAGTTATAGACATATAATAAATACAATCAATATTGGAAAGATTTGTAGGAGCATCACATTCAAAAGTCGACAGATTTTGCAATGAAATATTTGGATGAAAGATTATAAATTTTTCATCCAAATAATTTGAATTGCATTAGATATTGGATAGATATGGATGTTTAAGATAATTCAATTTTTATGGTAGTTAATTAAATATAAGTGAGAAATAAATTAATAATGAGTATTGTTCCCATTCAATTTCTTGGAATAAGATAAGATTAAATAAAATTTGATATTTATATGCATATAGTCTTTACTGCTCTAAAAGACAATATGTTCAGAGTTGCTTCACTTAATAGACTAAAAATTTTTCAAAATCAAAAATAGCAATTAATCTAAAATTAAAAATTTATACTCTAAAGACCTATATAAAGAAGTATTCTCCTTCACCGTTACATAGTAATTAATTGCATATATATTTTTTAATTTTTTTTATCATGCAATAGAGTAGTTCACTCAATGGGCTAAATTCATATTGAAATTTGCCCAATAATATAATGATTTCCTAAAATTTCAAGATTGTGCAATTAAAGGGTTTTTAAAATGGTAATAATATAGAAAAGTCTAAAGCTGAAGAAGATGAAATATTTCCAAAATATTTTAGCATCCAAATGAATAATAATTAAGCAAGTCAGATTCAAGGAGAGATTATTATAGTTACAGTTTAATAATATTATGTCTTTATTTGGGTTATGAAGATCTCTACTTATTTGTAAAGCATAAGAAATTCAAAAAAGAAATTCTATATTAATAAGATTGAACTTTAATATTAAAGAGGGAATTCAAATGAGAACTTGTTGCATTGAAAGCAAATTTTATGAAATTAGCTAAAATAGATATATTTGAGTAAATTAATATGAATAATCAACTTTGTATATTTCTCTTAATATATATTGATTTAGTTATATTTTTAGGTACTCTACCGCATTTAGGTTGTTTTGCGGTAGAGTACCTTAATTATATTAATTAAAAAATAATTTAAATTTAAATGCTATTTTTAAAAGTAAAATGCAGTTTGTAGAAAAAGTAATATATAATTAAGAATAAATAAAAAAAAGAATGGCTATGGGGAAGCATCCTTCCCCCCCTAATGTATACTTTTTATTTTGTAGTCTGATAGAGTTTTTAAACGACTGACACGATACATCATAACACCAATGATGAACAGGGTCTACGCGAGCAATAGATTTTGAGCTATGACCTCTTATAAGTCAAAAAATCATATGTAAAATCATAATAAAATTGACAAAATTTTTCAATTTTTCTTTAAATTTTTTAATTTTTATATAATTATCGATTTAAGTGAAAAAAAGGAATTTAACAAAATATATAAATCTTATTTAATTATTAACAATAAATTTAAACTCATTGTTTTTGCATTATTTTAATAAGAGAGAATAATTTTTATTTTTTAATTTTTCTTAATAATAATTAAATAAGATTTATATATTTTGTTAAATTCCTTTTTTTCACTTAAATCGATAATTTTATAAAAATTAAAAATTTGAAGAAAAATTGAAAATTTTTGTCAATTTTATTATGATTTTATAAATGATTTTTTGACTTATAAGAGGTCATAGCTCAAAATCTATTGCTCGCGTAGACCCTGTTCATCAGTTACTATTACTCAGCGTTAAAAACTCTATCAGACTACAAAATAAAAAGTATACATTAGGGGGGGAGGATGCTTCCCCATAGCCAAAAGAATTATAAATTAAAATTATAGCTTTAAATAGATTCAATCATTAAGTAAAGTTGCCTTAAAAAGTAACAATATCCTAATATTAATTATAAAATTTATTAAATATATATTTCATGCATTTTCTATTAAAAGTAATGCAAGATTTATTTTAATTATTTTAATTTAATTATTATAATTAGGAGACTCTACCGCAAAACAGGTTTATACATAAAAATCTGCGGTAGAGTACCTAAAAATATATATTTATTTTAATATTAAAATCAAACATGTTCAAAGTTGATTAGATTAACTTATTTACCTATAATTATGCTATTTTGTCTAAATAATGAATAGAAGCATTATTATCAAACTAGTAAAAGAATTCACATTTGAAAAAAAATACTTCAAAAAAGAATTATAGGGCTGGGTGATTGAGAAATTTATAGTGTTTTGAATTTAAACAATATATTAAGTAATTCAATAAAAAGTTTATTAAAAAAACTGTTTTAAAAATTTTGTTTTATTTTTAAATATTAATTATCCATAGGTAATGCATGTATATATAGAATTTATAATTAAAATACTATAAAAAATGTGGGATAATATAAATAAAATAATAAATAACTTTTTCATTAAAATGAAATTCTTAATTATATATTTAGGGTACTCTACCGCATTTAGCTTCTTTACAGTAAAGTACCTAATATATATTATTTTTAACTTTAATAGCTGATCAGCTTAATACAGTGAAAATTGCGCAATTTAAATCTGCATTAGGATTTTAGATTTAAGTTTTACTAATAAAATTACAAATAAAGTGAAGTCTGCTTCTTGCGAATAATCTTAATCTTTTTGATACATCCAAGTAATTGACGGCTTAGGACCAACGATCTAAGCCTTAGTTAAGCTGAGTATTCAGAAATGGGTAGTATTCATATGTGTAGCTACACCACCACGACATTACCTTTCAGATTTACTTGCATTTAGGGCATACCGATATTATTCTATTTTTGATAATTGAAATATGATTACTTATATTAAAAAATCCTCCTCATTCTCCCTATTTTGATACTTTTCTTAAATAAGCATAATTTCCTAAAATTACTCATTTCACTTTGAGTGAGTTACAATTCTCTGTTTTTAATAACCAGAATTGGATATGTGCCTTAAAATTGACGGATTTATAATTGGCTATATAGATTAGAGATTGGTGGTTTGTAGTTGATATTTTAGAGCCAACTTTACTATTTTCTGTGACCACTAAATCATAATTTTGTTTCTAGAGTAGGAGGAGGTGTTTTATTTCACTTGTGGTAGTATTATAATATTTTAAGGAACATATAATATACTAACTTTGTTTAAATATTTTTAATAAAATTTTAATAAAGATAGTATCTCTAAGCATACTTGAATATTTAGATTTTATACATTTTTTTAAAATCTAAATATTGGCCTTTTTAGCTAATTTCATGGGAAGAGCTCACTTGCCGTGAGCCTGAGCTCAATTAGTTCTTTTGTATTTATGGCATAGTATTCAGTGTTCTCCGATCCCTAGATGGCTTCAACTATTCCCTGTATCTTGTGGTCTAGCAAGGTGATCGCTGATAATCCCAAGCAGTCTTTTAAGACGTTCGTTAGATAGCGGGTGGCATCGATGGCAAGGAGAACAGTCAAATAGTGAGTGCTGGAAGGAGGAGGACGGCCTGCTCTTATTCAGGGAGAACATCTGGTCGTCGACCAGCATTTGTAGTGTGGAGAGAGGAGAGAAATAAAATTTAATTTGACTTAAATTATACTAGTATACTTAACTAATCATTTAAACTGAGGTTGCTCTTAAATAGTGATGAGGGTTCTGTAGTAGCTGTAGGCTTTTCTTCTAAAGCAACCTATTTTTTATTATTATAATTAAATCATTAATCAAGAATAAATTTAAATTTGATTAACTCCGATTCTAACAGCTATAACAACTTTTATAGGTATTCTTAATGTGATTCTTTAATTATAAAAACTGGCTTAGTTGGATTTGAAACTTGTTTATTAATTAAAAAAAGCATCTAGCAGAGATGAAAGTGAAGTTTATCGACTTATTTAGTTAATTAGGTTTAATATTAATCTCAAAACCCTTATTTGATTTAATTTTTAATTTATAAATTTAGCAGTAAACTCTTCTTTATTTAGGATTTTTCTATCTTTTACACATACTTGGTTTTATGGTGTCAATATTTGTACTTTAAAATTGCCTTTAAAACTCTTGATATATTTTTATGATAGTCATTATATAAGTTTACAATTTAATTAATAATTATGTTGTGAAAAGTATAATAATTAGCTCAAACCTAAATTATATATTTATAACCAGGTTGCTCCACAAATATGTTTCTAATGCTAGGTTTTAATTACTATTAGCTCTGAATTTGAAGAGATGATAAATTATTAAATTATTTTTTAGCCTCAAAGTCCTTTGATTTAATAGTGCATTAAATTGATTATCATTTCTGATAAGATTTAAAGTATTTTGCTCATTTCTCTCTCGCCTAGAGAGCTGAGATGTTTCATCGTCATTTTTTCTTGATTTAACCAACATATATAAAATAATGGTATATCTTACAAGACAGTCAATCGTTTTAAGAGAGTGATTGATCTTATTGATTAATTTTATAAGACTAATTTAAATTATATATTAAATTAATTGCAGAGATTTTGAGTGCATGGTATTAAGTTCATGCACGAATAGGAAGCTGCATTAACGTTCAATACCTTTATATCAAATTATTACTTGAAGAGATACATCAATATTGAAGCATATGATCAAAAGGATAAGATTTAAACTCTTGCTATGCTTGGTGGAATCAGTGAAGATGAATGATGAGATTTACATTTTTTAACTTAGATCAATAAACACTGAAAAATTTAAAGTTTTAGCAGTAGCTGAGAGATAAGTATGCTTACTAAAAATCATCTTTTGTAAATAATTTTGCAGTGCTTAATGCTAAAGACTCCATGAAGGAATATTAAAGGCTATATAAAACACCTGTATTTAGCGTACTTTAAAATATTCAATTTAATGAAATTAAATTGTATCGAGGCCACCTCAAGAAACTTCTACTATGAGACTTGATTCACAATTTGAAAATGAAACGGTAGACTATAGGAAGAGTTGCTGGTTAGAGAGTTAGCGTTGAGAAAGCTAAGTTGTGTTTAAGAGAAGGGAGATTGTGTGTTTATAAATAAGTATTAGATCTAACGAGTGTTTGGTCGCATAACAAATGAGCTATAAATTTATTTGGCTCCGCTTCCTCTTACTGTTTACTTTCGTCCACGGAATTCCTCTTTGAGTCAACTCCTGAATCGATTATCATCTTATCTGGCTTTTAAATATCTTTGAAGTCTTTTACTTTATTATTGATAAAACACAAACTTTAGGTAATTTCTACTTCTGCTTGAACTACAGCTATGCCAACTTCGTGGCAGTTAGAATTTTGCTGATTAATGATCTTTTAAAATTCTAATCTTTATTTTGAAGTGTTGGGAATGGAGTACTTGTAGTTTAAGTTGGAGTTGTAGTAGTAAAATAAGGTCGAATTTGATGAAAAATAGAAATTTTAAATATTCAAAGAAATCAACAAATCGAATGATGAAATATAATGTAGAATATTATTCTTATAATTTTAAATATTAATGATTTTAAATGTGGTAACTAAATGGAGTGGAAGGCAGTGCTTGCAGAGTTAGATAAGGTTGAGGATTTGACGTTAATGCTGCAAGTTTTGTTGAGGTCTTCTGATCTTTGAGTGTTTTTCTCAATGGTGTGATTAATTATTAATTATATACATTAGGAGTGAGTCGCAAAATTTTATTTTTTTCATATACTATTTATTGAATGCTTTTTACACAAAAATAGAATGCTATATTTTATAAATATAAAGTTGCTATAAAAAGCAACATTATTTAAAGGTGTTAGTTATAGGTAATATGATTTTAGCATTTCAAAAACTGAAATGCATTTTTGTGTAAAAAGCATTCAATAAATAGTATATGAAAAAAATAAAATTTTGCGACTAACTCCTAATGTATATAATTAATAATTAATCACACCATTGAGAAAAACACTCAAACATCAGAAGACCTCAACAAAACTTGCAGCATTAACGTCAAATCCTCAACCTTATCTAACTCTGCAAGCACTGCCTTCCACTCCATTTAGTTACCCCATTTAAAATCATTAATATTTAAAATTATAAGAATAATATTCTACATTTTATTTCATCATTCGATTTGTTGATTTCTTTGAATATTCAAAATTTCGATTTATCATCAAATTCGACCTAAAAATTTTATTTTTATCTGAGTATTTCTAATCATTCATCTTTGAGATCAAGTCAAAAATCTATATCTAAAAGTGAAAAAATTCCATGTAACGTTTGCCATATTTGAATAATAATAATTCAGTTTATAATTAAAAATTAATATTTAAATCTAATATTGTAATATTGTTTTACTTGAAGCACTCCCTATCTCTTTAATTTGCTACGCTCTTTCATAAAAATATCTATATAGCAGTACCAAATTTTTCTATAAAGTTAGAAATCTAAGCTTACTTGAGATGAATGGGTGCTTCTATTTCGCAATTTTAATTCCTTACTTCATTTTCCTTCAAGAGATGCATAGCATTTCTTATGAGCCTCTTATAACTTCTTTTAAGTATTCTGGTTTCAAGGTTCCAAGAACGGCAAATAAAAAAGATTTCTCTCTGGTAACTTATTAGAGTGAAGAATCTTTACAGCAAGTATGAGAACATCTGAATTACTAATGCATAATCGTAGAAGTTTTTTACTGATATTTCTAGGTAGTTAGGAATCTTTGTCATCTTTATTTCATTAGTCTTAAAAGATTTTTATCTTCTCTTAATAAAGCTAAATCCCCAATGCTATTATTTACAAGATTTGGGTGACGATATAAATTAATCAAAATTCATTAATTATTATCTCATTACCATTTAAATCACTTCACAAATTTGCTAATCTCTCTCTCAAAGTCTTAAGCTGTTCCATCCTCTCTTTGTCCAAATCATTTTAATCTTCACTTGCTTCATCCATAGGTCTGAATTTCTTTGCTTCACCAGTCAATGACTCCACCATAGTTTTTGTGAGAGCGGCCTTGAACCTTAGCATAAACTTCAGGGGGATGTGGCGAGAGCTCATCATGAGCTTGACTAAGTCCTTAGTCAATCGGTCAACGAGGGTATTCCTTCTCTGCTTCATGAGCGCTCCCACTTTCTTCTTGAGAACGTTTTGATTGTACTTGGCGCCCTTATTTATCAAATCCTTCTCCACAGTAGTCTGAAAGGTCTGCCAAAATACCGCAAAGCGCGCAGATTTTGCCTCCAAGCAGGCCCAGTCGAGAGTGATCATCGCCTCAGAGTGATAGTCCTGGTCGATCTCGTTCAGATATTGCTAGTGATAGGGTAGCACCTTCAGTTTGTCCAGGTCATTTCTCAGCTCCAGTATCTTGTTAGCTATCTCAAGGTCACTACTCATTGCTCTTTACTGGCAGGTCGTAAAAGCAAGCTTGCTAGATCTTCACATCGCGATTTTTCTGCTGAGTATTTTTCATCATACTTGTTGTAAGCGAATTGGACCTTTTTCAAGAATAAACTATCGGTGAATAGTACACCAATCGAGAGAGCAGAGTTTTTTCTAGTGAGTTACAAATTTCTGAACAGCCAGCTATTCTCATTCTCCATTAAAGTGGTCCTCAATGATTGCATGTATTGTGGGGATTATGGAATATTCAAAAATTTCTGAAAATTGTTGTTGGACCATTATCTCTCTAAGCTGTTTAGGTATCTTCTTAATCCCTTATGGGTATTCTTTCACCAGCCCAGCCGCCAAAGAGACTAGTAGCACGGATAAAGAGCAGGCTGCCTAGAATCCTGAATCAGAGGTATTTTAAATTGAATAGCTTTTGCACTAGAACAATATAGATTTCGCTAGGCGGAAAGCACAAGAGTTTAATGCTTTTACATTCGAGCTTAGTGCTTTTGCACAAGAGGCATATAATTTACGCCAAGGCACCCATAGTAGCATCTTCCATTTTTTTGAGATTTATTAGGTACAGCCAACTATGGTACCTAATGGGACAGTTAGGGCTCTGTTACATATGCTTCTAAAAATGTTGTTTTTTCGTTGTCTTTGTGATAAGAGGGACTCAGCTATTGATCTATACAAGGCTCCCATCCTGACACTAATTGGCTTGAATGGCTTGGCGGCTCAGAGCCAACGGTATTTGGAAAGTAGGAGTTCTTGAGATAAATGCTGGGACTCGCCCCCTGATCACTTAACTTGAGTAACAGGTTACGTTCTGCTCCTTCCCTAAATCTCGCTATTAATTACTATTGTTTAAGCTTACCTGGTGAGAGGAGGCGAAGCATCTAAAGTAGGATCCAACAAGTCACCCATGGTTTGGTGGTGTGTCGAATCATCATGAGAACATCCAATATGGCGGCCGCCATCTTCCTTCTCCTTACTACAAACCCCATTCAAGGTCTCGTCCACTAATGTCGAATAAGAGAGAGTGGAACGCGAGCCAAGAATACTGCTTACCACTCGTCAGAGAGCTCCACGGCTTCTATTAGATGTAGATATGTTGCTCAAGAGATTGCTAAGGCGCTGTTGGAAAGATGTCTTGGTGAGCAGGGGATCGTCGAACTCAAGATTGTCAAGCAAAAGATCCTCAGTTGGGTCCTCCGGCAGTTCAGGGTCGACTTGCTCGCATAGTGAGTCGTGAATATCGAGTATTAGAGGGTTCATCTGTTGGATTCGTGTCTTTCTTAAGGATTCTAAAGTATTATTATAGGGTTCGAGCAGTTTATAATATTTAAATTGAGCATCTCGTCATTTTGGTAGCTTTAGTAGAATAGGCACACTACTACTACTACTACTACACTACTACTACTACTACTACTTACTACAGGACCCTCTAATTAATTGCTAAAGCTACCAAATATTAATAATAATTTAATCTATCTTTATTAATTTATATCGTCACCCAAATCTTGTAAATAATAGCATTGGGGTTTTATTAAGAATGGGATTTTAGTTTGTCCACTCATGAGTTAACAATAACAATCCAACTATGGATAAAAAGTAAGTGAAAGGAAATACTTACCTTGCTAAAAGAGTATCGGTAGAGGTCCTCTTTACTCCTAAATCTTCCTATTAAATCTTGAAAATAAATTCTCTTCATTGCATCATTCATATATTCCATCTTGCCTAGTAATGCTAATTCAATTTGAATTATTGATATTTATTCTAAGTATACTAAATCTTACTACTAAATAGTTAGAACTAACTGAAGATCAGCATGAATAGATATACGGATGCATTAATATACTTACTTAAAGTTATAGAGATTGATTTCCATTTTTATTAAACTTTCCCCATTAAATTCCTCCAAATAATGTTTAATTATTTTAGTAAGACCTCCAAATTAGGTTCAATATTGATTTGAAGGACCTCCTAGAGAAACAAAATTCTTATAGGAACAATTTAATTTTCTAAAATATAAATTAATCTCATAAATTTTTCAATATACAGCCTTTTATGATCTATCATTTTCTCACCTTCAGCAAAACATTTATAGTATACTGCCTGGATTTTATAAATATTATAATAATATCTAAAAGAGTAATTTTTTCTTCAATAAGGTGATTGTAAATCTATTATTAATTTTAATCATGAATTTAATTTGTCTTAAATTATATTAATTTATCAAATAATAAAAAAGAAGATTTCTGAGGTTTCGAACTCTATTCAAATGAATTAGAGCCCTACGCGCGTCCCATTTGAACATTGTTATAATTTTTGATTTTTAATATCTGTTTTTTTACTATATACCCCTAAAAAATAAAATCCTAATCTATTATTCCATGCTATTGTATTCATGTTCGAAATTCTTCAAAAATAAAGAGGAAAAGCTAATAAGTTTAGAAAAGTTCATAAATAGAAAAACACTAGTACAATTTAGATTTCACTAACTGTCCAAAGATGTTCTGATTAAATCGAGATGAAAGTTAATAATGCCTCCCCTACTGGAGAATCAGAGACTGAGATAAATATAGAGATCCAACCTTAAAATCTATTAATTTTTAATGAGTCCAGGTTTTACTCACTTCTCCTTAATCCATTTCATAAGTAAATGCTTCAAAATGCAAAAATTATTTTTATTAATAATTGCTAAAATAGCAACTTATATATTCCTGATTTAAAATACGAGTAATTAGATTAATAATTGTTATTCACTCAATTTTTCATATTTTTTTATTAAAAAATAAAACTGTGCACTAAACTCTTATGAAGATTAGCATTGAATGAATCAAGTAAATAAATATTATTGTAGGAATACATTCTATTTAGGGAAATTAAAATTTAATCCAAATTATTTAATTATTTATTACCTTCAGTTAAATTATTGGAAAAATATCAAAAAATTCTGGCAATATTTACTCTCTAGATAGCGTATTACAAATAAGACGGTGGTTGCAATTGCTAGAATGAATTTTTCTCATTCAAGAGGAGATAAACCACTTTTACTTTTTTTTGGGGTTATCTTAAAATCAAAATATCTCTCTTCCTGGCATGATAGAGGGATTTTTCCAATTGTAAATCCAGCTAAAATCTAGAGACATAACATAGAATTTAAATAAATTTGAATTTAAATCACTTTAGGAATAAAACTGCCATGATTATAATATTTAATTAATTTAATTAAAATTAATTTCCTAAATCGATTGTGTTCTACAATATATTAAGTAACCCAAAAAAGTAGTGACTATATATACTTTTTCTCAGTAGAAACCTAGTTTTAACAATTTAACTCATCTAGCTTAGATATTTTAATTTAATGTCAAATAGAACTTCAAAAGAGAAAATGCAAAACAAATGAGGTAAAAAACCCGCAATTAATCAATATATTTACAACATAAAGAAGAGTTGTTCTGCAAAGATTCCAATAATAATTTATTGTGTTTACCTCTTTATGAGGATAAAATAGAGAAAAGAATCATCATGGACGGCTTATATGCATTCACAATTTATCGATTAGGTTACTTTATTGCAGATGACTTAAGGGCAAAGTTTAGGGAGTGAAAACATATAATTATGCCTATGCCATTTTACCTGGAAGATATCTTGAATCTTTTAGGGTTCCCCTTCTTGACAATAAATTTCAAAAATAAAATACCTATAGAGTAAAGCATATTGTAAAAGGAATAGAAGGGCTTCACAAACTTGGCTATGTCCGCAGAGATTTGAAGCCAGAAATTATCATGTTAGATTTTTAACTTCTTAAAGTTTATATAATCGATATCAATAGAGCTCATAGAGTGCAAGCATATACTTTAGGAAAAGTATTAGGCACTCCATGATATTTCTCAGATAGAGAAATTTGGAGGGATGGAGACGCTTCTTGGAATGCATTAGCATCAATAATCAAAGTGAATGACATGTCAAGAACCGATTACTTTAGTTGCAAAGTGAGTGAAATTCAAAGAAAAGAATAAAATAATATTTAGAAAAGTAAAAGAATGGTAGAGGTTTCAGAAAGCAAGCTTACTTAACTATCATCAAGCCAAGAAATGATAATCAAGTTAAGATATATACAATCAAACAGGATCTTAAGAAGTTAAATTCAATGAACTCTCACAGATACTAAGTTTATGTTTGTTTGAATTGCTAAAGAAAATCGCTTATATACTCGCTGAAATTACTAATATTAAAACCATAAACCCCTACATAAACCATTATAATGTAAAAGCGGCTAATTGTTATATATTTCAATCAGAGACTCAAGAAACTAATGAAGGAGTTTAGGATTTTGAATCAATGAGATCTTCTATACAAAAACCGTCTTAGTTTGGTATCAAATTTATTTATTGTATTTAATAAGGTCATTGGTCTAGTTGAAAGTTTGACTCTTTGGATTGTATGGTTCCCTCATTAAATGGATTTTATTTTAAGTAAGATTTTTATACTAAGGTTCTGCACAGCTTAAAATTTTTTAATTTTAATTAAATGAGCAATTTGTAAGTAAGAGACTTTTCTTCTTATTATTTTCAATATTCCTTATTAATTTTATTGTTTAAAATTTTTTATTATTGAATTAATATAATATGATTAAAATTCATAAAGATTTATTTAATTTCACAATGAATAATAAAGGCTTTGTTTATTTTAAAATATTATTTTTAAGCTTCTTTTTGCATTAATTTTCATTTAATTATATATTTTTAATATTATTATTGTTTCAAAGTTTTTACTTTTAAACTTTCTTATCTTTATATATACTAATTGTTAAATGGCTTAATGTTTAATTATTATAATTTGATAAATATTTAATGTCTACCCATGTTTTTTTATACTTATATAATTTTATTATATAATATCAAGATTAATTAGGAATATAAACATAAAACTATTTCAACAACATAAAAATGATTCAAATATTGCTATTAATATATATTTTCTATGAATTTAGAAATATTGATTTACATTGAACCCCAAAACATATTTATAGGTTATAAAAACAGAGATTTATCACCAATTTTCAATTATAAATTTGAATTTATTATTTTTATTATTGTAAAGCTACTGTTCAATTTATTGATATATACTCATTATTATTAAATTATTATTAATTTTTTATATGCTACTAAAATCTTAAAGTAATGCTTGAAACTGTTTATTAAACGTAATAATTAAGAATCAAAGTTTTGTATTTACAACTTGAAATTCTGGCTGAAATATCTAAAAGATATATCATTTATAATAAAATTCATAACGATTTTCCTTATTTGAAAATCTGCTTTTAAGATTAAAGTTATATTTTATATTAAAATTGTATTTTATATTTAAATATGCTCAAAAGCCCTTTAAATGAGGTAAGTAAATTGAATAATCAAAAATAAGATTAAATAAATTTCTGATAAGAATTAATTTAATCAATTTTATTAATCATGAAAACAAACAACTTGTAAGGTTTACATGCTACTGATATTACTATTTTATCTCATGAAAAAATTTAAAAGCTTGGAATTAATTTATTGAAAATAGTTTTAAGTTATTAATTTATTTATTATTGTTCATTTTTTTTAAAAATTACTTAAACAGCAATAATCATCTTTATATCCTATAAGAAAGAATTAAATAATAATATTAAAAATTAATCTGATAAAATCTCAATGACTTTCAATTATAAATTTAATGGAAAATGCGTTTTTAGCTCCAGTTACTCCTTTCTTTTCTTTTTTATTTCAATTGGAACTATGATTTCAAATTATTTTTTTCATATTTTTACTATTGCTTATAATAAAAAGTGAAATTTGTCTGAAATTTAGATTAAATTAGCTGGAGATATGGTATATTTTTATTTTCTTTAAATTTAGTTGTGTTAAAATTCCTTTTTGTCTTGAGCTAAATTTATTTATGGATTTCATCTAGATTCTCATAAAAATGAATTATTCGTTGAACTAGATGTCTAGGGCAACTATACTAAAAATTACAGTTTGTTACTCTTTAATACCTTGAAACTTAATAATATTTTCCCATTTTCTAAATTAGTATAATTAGCATAGAATCTTTAATATGGTATTTTCTAACAAATTTCAAATATCATGAAATAAAGTTGAACAGTAGGTTATCGTCTATTCTTAGGTAAAGCTCAATTATATTCTTCTTAGGTTATGATCATTTTTTTAGTCAATGCTCTTTAGTTTTTAGATATAAGGTATGATTATAATATTCTATAGTTCCCAGTAATTTTATTAATAAATTCTATAGGGTCCAACCATTAATTAAAAATACCTTCATTAAAATCCTATTAATCAAATTAAGTTAGATTAATTTTAACTAAGTACATTCTTACTTAATGAGTGAAATTTTCATAAAGTTCGATTCTTTTCTATTTAACATAGAGGTGAAAGCACCATTAAGTCCCCATTCTCAAGGATCATAGTTTGAGGTTTCTAAGCAGGGTTGGAATCTTTATTACTCTATAATTTACAAAAATGTTTAAATAGACATTAATATAAATTCGGCAAGACACCCAAAGAAATTGTTTATGCTAATATTGGGATATTGGGAATTAAATAATAGATGCCCGTGAGATAAGTATGCAAAGAGAAAAAGTGGCTTATTTTATAAAAACAATATAGCATCATTTATCTTTAAAAATTTATTTTATGGTTTGACAAAATTAATAACAAACATAATTTTAAATGATAAGTTAAATTTAAAGTCAAATCATGAATTTTTAATTATATTCCTTAGTTAAAATGCCTTAAATTGAAGAAATAAAAGATTTATAGTTCTTAAACATTAAATGCTAGCAAGTTAAATTTCTTATCTATCTCTCAGTAATAATGAATAAAAATTTGAAATCAATTTCAAATTGTATTCAGATTTAATTTAAATTGAATTTAAGCCATTAAAAATATTTTGATTCTTTATATCTTTTTTTTTAAATAAAATTGAATGTTACATTTTTTTAACCTGTTCATAGACATAATAAAAAAAACAAATCATAAGAACGGTTTGTGATCTCTCAAGCAGCATTAAGACGTTGAAGTTATGCTGTTTAATCAATACTATTTTTCGTGAAAAAACCACATTCTTGCATATCAAAGTTAAATACTCATATAAAACTTAAGTGATATTATTTAAAAGATTATTTTTTAATTTATAGTGGTAATTGGATTTTATCATAGAAACCAGGTTTCCTTTAAAGTTTATTTATGTAAAGATACAAATTTACGAATTGACATAGCACCAAGTTTTGGAGTGAATTTAATTATACACTGCCTATTACCCTATTAAATCTTAATGCCTTAACTAATAATGAGTATAGGTCTCAAAGATGCAAATATTAAGCATAAATAGTTGAAAAATATTATTAAAAATCAAAATAATTTCTCTTGGAAGGAAATATTTCTGATTTATTACAAAAATTTTTAAAAATTATTATTTTTTATTGAAATAGAGTTGATATCCTATATTTATCAGAGATATTATATTTACTGATTCTTCTAGAATAGCTTAATTTTGAATCAAATTTGAAAACTTTTTTAATTAGTGCATGTGAACTTATTACCAATAAGCTATTATTATGCATGAATTTTTGAAATTAAATTTTTATTTGAAATAAAATAAAAACAGAAATTATATTCATAAGTCTTTAATTAAAATAAAAAAGGAATGGATTGGCCCTACTCCAATATATTTGTAAGTAAAATTGTCTCATTTCTTCATGATTTAAAAGAATTCTTGATAAAACTGCTTACTTTATTAAAAGATTCATAAAATTACTTATGCTCATAGAGAATATACCAATCCTTTTTTAAATTATTATCACATTTTTTAAGGATCATTAAAATAATATATGATTATAGGGAGACTCACTGTAATACTATAATTTACAATGTACATATAGAATTCTAATTTAAATGAAAATGCAAGGAAATACATTTGGTTGCTAAACACAAAATAGTTTAGGAAAACAATTTTAATAAATGATATTAAAAATACAAATAATTACAGTTAGTATTCTGCAATAATATGCTAATTAATTCAATGCATTTTTCGCAGTTTATATCACATCTCTATATTTATATTTACAACTCTGATTTTAATGACCAGTAATTCGCATTTTGTTTTTATAATTTCCCTATATTTTGTATTTTATCAATAATTACTTTTCCCTAAAACAAAAATTTAATATAAACTAACTATATAAATGAAACATTTAAGTCAATTGATCTCTAAATGCAGTTGATTCATGATAAATATTTTGAAATATTTAAGAATTAAAGCTTTTTAATTAATTAATTTAAAAAAAATTAAACGGTAGACATCAGGCAGTAGGTTACTAAATTAATCTTGTTTACGTAAACATATCTAAAAAGTCTATATTTCAGCAATATTAGTCAGCAGGAATCACAAAGGCAAAATTATAGAGAATTCAGATGCCAATATAAAGAATTGTAAAATTAATGAAAATATTGGAATGATGCTTCAAGATACGAAGGATATTTGAGATAAGAGGTAAATGTACCTAAATATGACTTTTATATAATCGTTTAATATTATTAAACTAATTAGTTTTTCATTTTTAATATAATTTGTTCACTTATTTATCATAATTGTCTTGTAAAATAAAAGTATAAAATAATGATTTATTTATAAATTTAAATTATATAATATTTAACAAAATAAATATATAACAGGTAATATTGGCACTCTTTATAAATCTTTTTTAAATTAAGCAATGATATATCAATAAATCTTCAATAAAATTATATTTAATTGGAAATAGGATATAAATTACATTATAGTTTTGTATTCAAAAATACTATCCCTTATTGAAGTAATTTTGCCTCATCTCAATATAAGTAGCGAATATAGCTTTCATGAATTCACAACTACTTCAAAGCATGTGGTTCACACAGATCTCACTAGATTGGATACAAGTCCACAACAAAACAAAGTCAAATAATATAAAAATTAATTGATTAGAGAACTAAAATGCTACATTTCATATAACGTCTTAACATTGCAAAATCACTATAAAAAATTAGTGGCTTTAAATGATCACACGATTATTTAAATAATTTTGGTAACTCAAAAAAAACTTTAAAACCTATGAGTTTTGGATATATTAAGAAAATTAACTTCAAGCAATTATATTTGATTCTATTTTTTATTGTAAATTAAAGAAGAGTTTTTGCCTAAAATTATTTAACATTTTAGAATTTACAGTAAAAACAAGGATTTTAATTATAATATTGAATTAAATACAAAAAAAATAATATAAAAAATTAAAACTATAAATAAATAAACTCATAGTTTTTTTGTTACATGCTACTTTTAAATATTTTAAGTTTATTATTTTTAATTTTAAAATAAATAATTATTTTTGAGTATTTAAATAATTTTAACTTTCTCTGAGAGTCGTATCGTCGATCCTAGGTCTGCTAATATAATTGAATTAAGTATTTAAAGTGAGTTAATCTAAAATTCGATAAAATGAGAGATATTGAAGTAAGAATATATTAATAAATATTAATTTTATCAATATATAAGCATGAGAAATGGTAACATAGTTTAAGATTTTAAAACCTAAGTCTAGTATTTCTAAGCTAATTATTCCCTTAAATTATAAAAGATATTTCCATTTTAGTTATTTTCTCGGAATGTAAATTATAAACTAATTTAATTAATTTCAGAATTGTAGTAATATTTATATTTCAAAATTTATGATCTATAGTGATAAAAGATCTTTGATTCACAGTTACAAATGGAAAAGTATGCTTTATATTTTAGGCATCAAGCTTCATATCATTGGACCTCAAAAGACCAGAATGAGATCTTAAATACCAGAATTTATAGGGATCATATTGACTGTGATAACAACTAACTTAAAGTGATCTATTAAAACATCAGTAATCTTTTTTCAAGTCTTTTTAGAATGCACTCAAATCATAAAATAATATTTTGATGCCGCTAAAAAGAATTAATAAAGGCAATCACTTTGCATCGAGGAACAAAGCTAGTTAACCTTTATTTTAAGCTTACATTAGCAAAAAATAGCATTAAAAACAGTATTCTCTTAAAAATATGATTATTAGGCCTATTATTAGGATAAAAAAATTTGCATTGACATTTGAAAAGTTGCGATAGGTTGGGGTAGGGAATAAAAGAAGCTTTGATATCTACCTCAGGACACCTGAGTATAGTGACGCAACTATATGATATCCTTTGCCTGATTATAGCGATGGTCTTATCATCCCCGTACATTCGTTTTTATCCTTATCTATAATTGTTATAGTGATTTTGGATGAATACCATAAACATAATTTGAGGACTCGATTACTCATATAAGCAACTTTGAAGTAAATAATCACAGCATTTGTGGAGGAGGAATAGCAAAATTTATGTTCATTTCAACTAATACTATGCCAACATGAAAATGATCCTACTATTTAAAGACTCCTGAAATAAAAATGCCAATTCTCATCTTAGTAATATCTATGATATAAAGTCAACATAAAAAAATAGTTGACTTAAAACAACTATTTAAAAACAATTAAGTTGATTATCTTAACTTTTATTAATTATCAGCATAATATAAAATAAGTTCTTCCTTAATTACATATTGTTAATTAAATCAGTTATTTAAGTCGATTCGATAATAAATTTAATCACACTAGATTTTTTTGATAATTCGATAACTAGGTCTGTCTTCATTAGATTTTCTATAAATTTAAAATAACAAAGACTTGATATATTCATGATTAAAAATAAGGAAAATATAAATTATTAATTATTCTATTAAAATTAAAATTCAAACTTATTATACTAATCAAAAATGGAAATCTCTATAATATTGTTTAATCTTTTTCTTCATCATCTTCGTTATCTCTAAAGTCTTCTAAGTCCCCTGTTTCAGTTGCCTAGCCGATAGGCAGGACTACTAAAACATAAAAAAAATTAAAAAATAAATCTTTTTTGTAACTTACATTTTAAGTGAGTACTGTACTTCCACCTGTATCTGATCTATAAAAATGCATTTTACTATATTCAGTTTATGATTAAATCAATTAATTACTTATTAAATCATGATTGCCTCTTTTTAGGTTTATTATTTCAATTAAAATAACAAAAAGACTGAGCATAGGAGAAGCATAAATATATTTTAACATGTATTTAATTTAATATGAAAAAAAATCATTTTAAAATTAATTAAATGATATATAATCTCTCTTATGTTCCAATTTATTATGTTAAATATTCATGAATATCTTACTATTTTTAACTAAACTTCTAATTTTAAGACACATCAAGCTGTTAAGTTCTTATATTAAATTGTAGCTCGGGATATTAAAAAACTACCAGGAAAAGAAATTAAAATTTTTGAGTTTGCTAGTTGATTAGCAAAAACAACCATAATATACATAATTTTATTATATTAAGACTACTGTAAGATTCTTTTTTTATATTTCTATTCTTATGCCACTTTTGACCAATTAAATGTCTAATATCAATAATCTCTTTTGGGTATTATGAAATAGCTTCACTACACTTCTTGCTCTTAATAATGGAATAAAAACCTAAATAAGAAAATAATATGTCATCCTCACTCTATTATTTGCTAAACAACTCTCCTAAATAGTTTTATATTTAATCTAAATGCATTATATTCTACTTTCTTGGATAGATTAATCTAACTGGATTCAATTAAAGAAGATTAATATATCCTGAGGATATTTTTTGCACACTAATTTCACTTTTTTCATTATAGTGAAAGAATAAGCTTTTATTAAAATATCAAGAAATTTATCCCCATTTATAAATCATATCATTCTAATTATTTACTGAGAAGTGTTTTTAAAGCAAAATACTAATGTAATTCTAGCTCTATACGATTATAAATCCTAAATTATTAAGAATTTAATTGGCAACAAATTTTAAATTATAAACTAAACTCCTAGCTTTAAATAATTAATTGACTAGAATTAAAAGGTAATTTTTCAAAATTATAATCTAATATATTCGAATAAATTAAATCCTTTGGCAAGTAAGATTAAAGTTTTCTATAAAATGATGGGTAGTTAATTTAATTTTGATGTAAATCTTCAGTATAAGCTATATTTTGACTAAAATTATAAAAAGATGAATATTTAACTAAGAATGAATAGTCAAAAAGTTAAACATTAAAGCTAATGTTACCATACTAATCATGGATTTTCAAATAAATAGTTTAAAGTAATTAATCTGTCATTACCTTGATGATGAATTTTAGGGATTGCTTTCATTCTAAAACAAATAATAAATTAAATTATAACACAAAACTCAAATGATATATTTTGCTAAATAGAAGGAACTTCCAAATACAAGATTTTTTTTTAATCTATCAACAGAATTGGTAGTGGATTTAATCCTTGATATAAAATGCAAGTCTCCAATAGAGATACAATAAATTTCACAGATAACTTGGAATGTCGAATACCTTTTGATTTAATTGGTGAGGAAAAGAAAGAGACTTCTATAGCTCCATTCTTAGACTTATACTTACAAAAGTTTCAGAAAAAGCTCCGTTAAGACTAACCATGCTAAGTATGGAATAAGGCGCTTAACGAGATAGCTAGAAGAATACAAATAAAGATGGATGTCCTCAATTTTTAATATTATATAAATAGTGACTCCTGAGAGTACGTTTACTTCATCTATTCGATGGCCCCACAAAAACATATTAGTAGCTTAGATGATATCAACTATACCAAACCCTGAATTAACAACTTACAGTTGATGCAATTAACAATCAAGTAGTAAACCAAGTAACTCACATTTTCTAATTAATCCCAACTATTTTTACTGATGGCGCTCTTGACTAAAATAGTACATCAGATTAGGAAGCTTATAAATATATAGAGGGCCCATTTATGAAAATTACCTTAAAGGAGATGAATAGTTTTTACCTTAATAAAGAACCACTCGTATAACTGTAAATAAGCATTAACTATACTATAACAATACTCAGTTTTAATAATATTGTTTAGAAAATTCACTATTAATCTGAAAATATTATTCAAGCAATACTAAAAGGATAAGCTCAAAAGAAAAATAATAACTGAGAGGTTTATTTCACAGTGAATTTTGTGATGACTGGCAATGATTTACCTGCATACTAATCAAAACCCCAAAACCCCTTAATGAGGTTTATAAGTGCTTTGATTTGTAGGGAATTTGTTAGGGGTTGGGGTTATTAATAGGGTTTAATGTGAAATATATAGTAAATGTATCTAATTTATTCACTCAAAATGCACTTTTGGATCATGTGGAAGAGGTCTGTAGTTAATTTTACTAAACCACTATTCTATTTGCTCTATAGATATGTCTGATCGCGGGTTAGGCTTAATTATTACCTACTCTGCCATCTATTTCATTACTTGAGATACTCTTGTTTTATCTATAAATAGCTTTATTCTTTGCTTCGCATCCTTTTCACACCTTGTTGAGTAATATCGTTGCGAGGCATATCGCATTCTATTATTATTGCTGCCATTGCCCACAAATCCCATTGAAAGCCTCCGTCTCTCCAGTCTTCTCTTTCTGGATAATAGCCTGAAGTTCCCATTACACTTCCTAGCCTTGATACTTCCACCCTTAATGCTCTGTTGAAGTCAATAATTGTCACTCTTACAGGTGAAAAGTTTATCATTATAATCTCAGGCTTCAAGTCTCTGTGAACAAAGCCTAACTTATGTAACTCTCTTATGCCTTCTAAGGTTTAAGTTGCTATCAAAGCAAGCTGTTTATGATTCCTTTGATCACTAATGAAATCTCTGAGGGTCATTTCATAGAGTGGGTGTCTGAAAGCAACATGATCTTTGGCAAGTAGAACAGCATCTAGCTTGATTAAGTACTTACACTCTTTAAATTTTGCTTGATTGAGTACTTGATACTCGTTAGTAAACTCCATCTAATATTTATCATCACTTGAGAGATAGTTGAAAGGATAAAACTTGTAAGCATATTGATGATCATTGATAACTTTCTTATCAAAGGAGTCCTCTAGAATTAGATAACTTTAAAGAGAAGTATCTAAATCTATCTACGCAAGAACTGGTATTTTCTTGTATTGAATTTTGATCATGATTTTTGTGATTTCAGAGGCTAGTTGGTTGCGTGCCTTCTTTACACACTCTAACTCACTTGCTTGTTAAGGCATTGCCACTTTAGAATATTCCCTCGATTTTCTTTTGTTGAGAAGCTTCAACTCAACTTCATGCTTTTAAATTTCTATGTCTTTTTTGTGAGCTTTTAAAAGATGTTTCTTCAAGTCTCTTGTATGAGAGTACTACTTATGGCACTCAAAGCAATCATACTTCCCATCGATTTTGTCATGCTTTAAGTAAACAGTTGGCTTGGCTTCTCTATGCTCCTTCATATGTCTATACCAACTAGATTTATGAGCAAAATCTCTCTCACACACCTCACAAAAATAGACTTCAACTTCTTCAGTTTATATTGGAATTTCATTAATACCTTTCTCCTCCTCTCTGACTCCCACACACTTATTTGCCATTTATTTTCTATTATTAATTTCTATTTTAATAACAGAGACCTCAAGTGATAGCTCTGATAGTTCCTTATAAGAGTTCATCTCACAGCTATCACACTTTTTATTGCTGCCAAAGGTAAGTCTCATTTAGTTTGATGGAAGTGCTGTTGTTTTTCTTAAAATGTTAGCGCTCATATTTAAATTTGAATTTAAAATTGAGAAAAAATTGTAAACATAAAAGTATTTAATGTAATACATAAAATCATTCCATTTAAAATATTTGTAAGCATAAATTTTTTAAAGCAAGAACATCAAGTAGTTTTTTGAGCTCGTCTTTAATGTTGGAAGTTATTTTTTTAATCTCCTCTGAAGAATTGTCATCGCAGTTTAGTTGATCTGCAAAGACTGCAAGGTGTTCGTGTTTCCTCACTTCATCCTTGAAACTTTTGATGACAAAGTAATGTAGAAGAATCGCCAGGAAAGAATAATTATCTTATCTTGAATAGCCAAGGCGAACGGCATCGGCGTCTCGAAGGCACAAGTGAACGTCCATTGGTATGAACTCATCTTGGTTAAGCTATCCGATCATTGACGAGTATTTAAAGTTACTTATGAAGATCTGTGGGTTCGGGTTCACTCGGACTTTTACATTGCAGGGCTTTAGGTAACGATGGACTATACCCTGCGAGTGAAGATTGCTTATGCCTGCCAGTAACTGCAGAGCGCATTTCTGAAAATACAATTGCTCGACTTGACTTCCTAAAATATGTGTAAGATTGCAGTCATAGTCCTCCAGTGATAAAGTCATTATTCGCGATTAGTAGCAAAAGCCCTTTAACTAGTCGACCCCAGGCATTCTAAGCTTGTTATTCAGCAACATAAATTTGAAGTCTTACCAGACCCCTAGGCCGGTCTCAAAATTTTTGATAAAGTCCTCCGCCTTGTATTGAACAATTACTGAATTTGGTCTCAAGAGGTCAGCTGGTGCATGTTGCAGCAGTCTAAGCTCATAACATTCCCTGAGCATGGCCTTGACCTCTAATACTAACGTAATTGGCAGCTCTTATTAAACAAGCAAAATGACGCTGGTTAGGAACTGCTCGCCTACTGAAAAATTTATGTCATCATTTGCAAAAGTTTATGTCACTGTAACTTTTAGTCTGTGCTTAGGAGTACATTCAGTTGAAGGAGGATTGGGCTATTCAGCTTCTCGGTGAATTGATTTTTGCTCTGAATTATCGGAGCAGTCAATAGCGTTCTCAACGGCATTCAGTGATTTTAGGTCTCGTATAACCTATAAGGAGATATGTTTAACGTAGATTATATTACTATCGTAGAATAACCGGCTTCTTGCAAGTCTCTGATCTTATGTTCCCTCAAATGAGCGCTGAGCAGCTTTTTACTTTTGAAGTTTTTGCTGCCCACACCGCAAATCTTACAGCGATACTCGCCATTGATTTTTAAATGGTTGAATTTTCCTTCCTCCCTGAGATGAACTTGAGAGTGTCTTTTGAGCTGAGGCAACGTGTAAGCTTGATCGCAAAGGCTGCAGGTAATAATAATTCTTGGCTTTCTATGAGACATTTTGGCCTTTCCAGATTTTCGCTTGTCTAGCTATTTCAAGAGGGAATCATAGAGCTCAGCGTTTTGGAATTTGCAAGCAACTCTCCCAATAAATCTGTGAAACTTAGCATCAATAATAACATTGCTGATAGAATCAAGAGTTTGAAGGGTTTTGGGTTTTGGAGCATCTAGTGCAGAAACGAGCGCATCCATACTCTGTTTATGTTGCACTAATAAATATTAAATTTATTTATGTATTACTAATCTAATTATTTATGTTTACATAATTAATTTATACGTACTTAAATTAAGATAATAAATCACATAGTCATATAAAACCTTAATTAATAATTAAAATTAAGCGCATAAGCAAAATAATAAGCCAAAATATATATCGAGATTTATATCGTTCAAATTAAAAACAAAAATAAAACATGCATATGCGCTCATAATATGAGCGCTAAATATATGCGCTCATAAATGAGCGCAACTAAATAATTAAAAATCTAAAACTATTTGAGCAATATACATTATAGTGACATAAATTAAAAAAATTTATGTTGCAGTAAAAAAATTACCAAAAATATAGGAAACTATATTCTCAGGGAAATAAAGACCTAAGCTTAAGGGAAAAATAGTTCTTAACAAATCAAAGACGATATTTAATAATATTGCCTTATATCACTTGTACTATTTAATATGGGTAAGAAAATAAAAATTAGTAATAAATATTGATTTTAGGTTTCCCTAAGAATATTCTGCTAAATGCAAATAAATACACAAATGAGAGACGTAGGATAGGCCTGCAATAATACGCTTGTGAACTTGAGATAATTCGAAGGAAAATTCAACACGAAAAGTGATTGGTTTAACTATTTAAAATTTTCATGTAAGAATATTTTTATGTAAGCACAAGTAGTGGGTTATCATTTGCCGACTTTCAAGAAGACAAGTATGAGATTTATAAAGGACGTCCTAAGCTCGAAGAAGGAGCTTATTAGGAGCGCTGACGTAATTTATGTCAACGTCCCCTGTTTCCCTGAGCTGTCTGTATAAAATATTTACCAAAAGCTCAAAGGCGATGAAGTTCTGGAAAAATACTTGAACACCTATGAGGATTCGCAGGACCTACCTGACCGAGACTTTTTCTTTGGCATCCTAGGAACTCTCAGAAACGAATATCTCACTACCATCGTGAGGCAGTAGCAAGAGGCAAGGATGCTAACCAGGGATGAGGAGACAAAGCTAGAGAACATCGAGATCAATCAAGACTTGCTTAAGGACTTATCATCCTTCCCTTACTATTCAAGTAAGTTAATGTCACTGTATTAAAATTTATGTTGCTGTAAATAATAATTTATGTTGCAGAGAAGAAAGGGAGGGCGCTTGCATTGCTGAAGCAGAAAAGTCAAGGAAGAAAAAATACCCGAAAGCGAAAGAGGTATGAGATATCAAGCGAATACGACGCATTCGTAGATAGGGTCTTCCCCTATAACGATGTGCAGGCACATAGATTAGGGAACAACATAATGAGATCTCCACCAGCAAAGAGAATGAATTAGTGACATTAAAAATAATTTGTGTTTACATAAAATTTATTTTAATTTAATTTGTGTTTACATATCATAACTCATCAAGTCGCTGTCTCATTTTCCAAATATGCGAGAGCTCAACTTTTTCACAGTGCTTAGTGTTAATCTCCTTAATTGAATTTGCGATCATATCAATGTGCCTTTTTTCGCTTAAATTGAAATCTATCTTCGCTAATCCTGCTTTGTACCGTTGCTTTACCCCAGCAAAAATTTGCTCGATGCAATTATACGCGGAGCTATAAGGCGAGTTGTATATTATTTCCCAATTATTCTCGGAGATAAAGTCCTTAACCTTCCTTGAGTGGTGCGCTCGGAGGTTGTCAAGGAATATGACAATACTCTCATTCATAACGATTGCCTTCAGGCCTGCGAGAGCCTCAACTATATCGTCCGTTTTTATTGAGCCCTCTCGAATTTGAAAAATCTCAAGACCCCCCTGTCCGCTTATCATCACTATTGCTGCCTAGGTTTTTAGCTTAATGCCCTCTTTGGAAAGTTTCTAATTGTCGTACTTGCGAGCCCAGCTGCGCATTTAAATCGAGTAAGGCTTAAAAATAGTCTCATCGATATAAACTATCCTACGCCCCTTCTCGTACGCTGCAATTATTTGTGGATAATTTAACAGCTGGACTTGTACAATTTTTCTCATAGTCCACTCAGGAATGCGATATTTAGAAGCTGCTACCTTGAATTTAATTCCATGGGAAATGAATAGTCAACGAAGCTGAGAAACCGAAATTTTTGCTTCTGGGAATTTCCTATGAAACAACACCGCTCGCATTCGTAGGCTCTCAAATGACTGGGCCTTGAGTGTGGCTGGATGAATTAGGTACTCAATATGATGGAGCTGCAAACCCTTCCATTTTCTTTGTGTGTTGGCACTAAATTAGCCTTTCTTAATTGTCTGCAAACAAATACTTTGCACTTGACTGACCTTAACTCTCAATGCTTGACTAATCTGCTTGTATGAGTAGAAAACCTATGACTCCTGATTTGGGTTGCTGACGTTAAATCTGAACTTAAGTACTGCCTCTCTCAAGAACTCTAAATGCTTCTCTTTATATAGTGAATTCATTTATTTATGTAACATATATTAATTGTAAATGCTTACACAATTTACTTGAATTAACTCAATATAAAACTGCCTCTATAACTGAGAGCTTATATGAGAGCTTTGCAAGCCTACAAGTTTCAAGGGAAGTTCTTAGAGTATGAGAGAAGATATATGAGTGCTAAGAGACGAACCAGCTCTAAATATAGGTGAGAAAGTAACCATTTTACCTTTCAATAATAAGTTGATTATAGTACGTACCGATTTAGGAGGTGCACCTAATTAAGTACCTACTGCTTTAGGAGGTATTTTGTGATTTTATGATTAAAATTAGGGTGCTCCTAATTAAGTACTAGCTTAAATTAATGCCCCTAATTAAGAACTAGCATTTTAAGAGCTGCTCCTAATTAAGTACGTACCAATTTAAATTAAAAAATATGGAACTATAACAGTAGAAATTGATACAATCTCTCAAGTTTGAAACCAGTTCTCAAAACCTTCTCTATATCCTTATAAAAGGTTGACCTCCTATAGGATGCCCATATTTAATAGTAAGTTTTACAGAGGTATATAATTGAATCAATAAACTTAAATTTGAATATCATTTCTTCGATCTGTAAACAAGATGGAGTCAATGAATGATGCAATGAAAAGAGTGCAAGCACAAGAATTGATTCAGAGATTTAGAAGCAAGGAGGATTTGAACCGCTACCTGGTGCAGCAAGGTAATGAACTCTTAGTAACTCATCTTGATTATGTAGTTGGTTTTTTCTTGCCAACGATGGAAGGCACCAAAATTTCATTTCTAAGGGCGATACTCTGCGAAGAGAAGAAAGCATTGAAAACTTAAGATGTAAAGTTTGCAGAGATTCCAAACTATCCAGAAATCTCAGTGAATAACTTATATGATGATGCTATGAATGACCCAGAGGTTTCGCTGTACTTTCCTACTAAGAAGGAGTTTTCAAATAAACTTCCTGAAAGAAACTATTTCTTTGGCATACTTGCAACAATTAAAGGTGATTACTTGAAAGAAATTATTCAAGAATCTCATAAGAAAAGGTACAGCATCTCTTCAGAAGATAAGGATAAACAAGGGATCAAGATAAGTGAGAGCTGGCTATCAGAGCTGCAGAAGCACCCTTATATTTCAAGTAAGATTTGTAGCTTACCTCTTTAGAAAAATCTGGTACTGGCATCTTCTTGATGAAGGAAT